>CM046839.1:10613048-10779686 GCA_025618425.1 Heliocidaris tuberculata
GGGGGTCATTTTCATTCCGCGGCAATGGTACGAACAAAACATTTTTAGTCTGATTTTCTTGCCGATACAGTTTATTTCTTTAGAAGTAAATTACAAAAGTTGTTCTTTTTTTAAAAGTAAGCAAATGATGATCGTGTATTAAACCTAACGGAGTACACAGTTTGAAACCTGTCCTCGACGTAATAACATTTGTAATAAATAATAACATTTGTAATTTAACCAACAACAGTTCCTTTATGTGCAGTTTATTTTATTTGCCTTGTGTGAAGAATTTATCCACCAAAGGTGAAAAATATGTCAGTTTGCAAAAGGTGATCTTGAATTCAAGTGGTGCATTTTTTTAGTGTTGGTTAAGTTAATCTTGTTTAGGGAGTAATATTTAAGACAACTTGTTTAGGGGGTAATATTTCAATCAAACCTGTTTAGGGGGGTAATTGTTGTAAAAAAAAAGCACGCAAAATCCTTGTTAAGGGGTGTCTTTTCACCAAAGTATGAAACTTGTTTAGGGGCATTTTTTAAATCCATGGACACGCATGTGTACACCAATATACCTGAGTGCCCCCCCCCCCCCCCCCGGGGTACAAACTAGCCAAGGCGCCTTGTTTAAGACGAGAAGGCGAGAAGGTGACTTGTACAAACTCGCCAAGGCGCCTTGGTTAAGACGAGAAGCGAGAAGGCGACTTGTACAAACTAGCCAAGGCGCCTTGTTTAAGACGAGAAGGCGAGAAGGCGACTTGTACAAACTCGCCAAGGCGCCTTGTTTATGACGAGAAGGCGACAAGGCGACTTGTACAAACTAGCCAAGGTGCCTTGTTTAAGACGAGAAGGCGAGAAGGCGACTTGTACAAACTCGCCAAGGCGTCTTGTATAAGACGAGAAGGCGAGAAAGCGACTTGTACAAATTAGCCAATTAGGCGCCTTGTTTAAGATGAGAAGGCGAGAAGGCGACTTGTACAAACTCGCCAAGGCGCCTTAATTGTTTAAGACGAGAAAGCGAGAAGGCGACTTGTACAAACTCGCCAAGGCGCCTTCTCGTCTTAAACAAGGCGACTTGGCGAGTTTGTACAAGTCGCCTTCTCGCCTTTTTGGCCAAAAGAAGGCGCCTTGGCGTGTTACACAAGTCGCCTTCTCGGTGCACTTTTAAGCTTCCGTACGTTTGAGCAAATTTGAGAGAAAGATAACGACTCGTAGCACCTGTTTTTTTAGGCGAAAGCTAGTTAGACGCCCGACTGCTTTTCAATTATTTGGACGCAATACTGTACTGTATGTAACAGAGGTGGGCGTGCTTTTTGCTATATGCAATGATGCAAAAATCAGCATAATGGGATTCGGCGTCGCAGTAAATTTTCAGTGAAATGCAGAGCCAATATGACACACAATAAACAACATCATAATTTTCTACTCATCTATAAAGTTTTATTATCATTATGCAAGAACCGAATAAACATACACTATTACAAAAATTATGTACATGCAAGATTTCATGTTTTCATAAAGAAATATAACAATATCATGACTTTCTGCCTGTCATGCTTCTATGGAAAGATGCCTGAAATACTCAGGCAGTGAGTATTAAAAAATTCTGAAAAACACAAATATCATAAAAAGGGTACTCTCATTCTGGTCTCTCTTTTTCACACAGGCGATGTCCAACTTACGAAAGCCCATTGCTGCCACATGAAAAAAAAAAAAATCTTAAAAAAAAAAAATAAATGAATAAATAAATTACGGGTAAAAAAAAAAAAAAAAAAAAAAAAAGATCTGACGTGATTTTTTTTTTTTTTTTTTTTTTAACATATTTTTTTTTTTCATGTGGAAGCAATGGCTTTCGTACCAACTAAACAACATCGTATTCAAAATATATTTCTAAGACAACAATACATTCAAAATATACAATCGATGCATTGAATTAGTTTGTTTGGTGTTGTATTGATTTACCAATACTCTGCAAAGATACTAATCACGTTTCCCTTTCTTTTGCACCTTATACTAGTTTTAATTAAAATATACAATACACTTCCATAATAACCTAATATTTCTAAAAAGTACTGAGACTAGCGTAAATTGTAAATGTTATGGGTATAGATATCTTATAAAAATATCTCTCCACGGGGTTCTAGGACACCTACCCCTGGACAACCACCCCCCGGATAACCACCCATAGAATAACCACCCTCTATAACAACTACCCCCTAGGACAACTACCCCCTAGGGCAACCACCCTCTAGGACGACTACCCCCCCCCCCAGGACAATTACCCTCTAGGATGATTACCCCCCGACTAACTACCCCCTAGGGCAGCCACCCTCTAGGACAACTACCCCCCGGACAACTACCCCCAGACAACTACCCCATAGGACAACCACCCTCTAGGACAGCTACCCCCCGGACAACTACCCCCCCCCGGACAACTACCCTCTAGGACAACTACCCCCCGGACAACTACCCCCCAGACAACTACCCCCTAGGGCACGTGTCCGGGGGTAATTATCCGGGGGTAGTTGTCCTAGAGGGTGGTTGTCCTAGGGGGTAGTTGTCTGGGGGGTAGTTGTCCGGGGGGTAGTTGTCCTAGAGGGTGTTTGTCCTAGGGGGTAGTTGTCCGGGGGGTAGTTGTCCTAGAGGGTGGTTGCCCTTGGGGGTAGTTAGTCGGGGGGTAATCATCCTAGAGGGTATAATTGTCCCGGGGGGTAGTCGTCCTAGGGGGTGGTTGCCCTAGGGGTAGTTGTCCTAGGGGGTAGTTGTCCTAGAGGGTGGTTACCCTAGGGGTGGTTATCCGGGGGGTGGTTGTCCAGGGGGTAGGTGTCCGGATACGCTCCACGGAAAGCCTTTACTGCAACATTCATCACACGTAACAGCTCTGGAGTATATTCTGCAAAATCGACATTACAATAAATTATAAACTATCGTATAGGTGTTTGAATGATGGCCTCTGTGCCACATTATATTTCGATGGAGAGAGCAACTTGTATATAACTACTAATAAAAGTAGCGTTTTTCATTACAAATGAGTGTAAAACCATATACTTTGCCTCAAAATGATATATACGTATTCATGGTGTTGAGCTTCAGGCGAGTTTTTGCTTATATACTCGCAAATAACTACACAGTAAAAAATATTTTAAACAACTCTTCAAAATTTGTTAACAACGCTGTTTAAGCCGATCACTCTAACAATTATTGTTTAAAATGTTAAACAATCAAGGTTGTTTAAACTTTAAACAGACTCTTGTTTAAAATTTTAAACAATTTTTTAAACAAAAGCTTTTAAACAACTAGGTTGTTTAAATTAAGTTGTGTAAGAACACACAGTTGTTTAAAACTTTTTTCACAACTATTGTTTAAAAAATTTGTGGTTTATAACAATTGTTTAAAAAAATCTAGGTTGTTTAAATTAAGTTGTTGAAAACTTTTTGCACAACTATTGTTTAAAAAAATACATTCAAAGTTGTTCAAAATAATTGTTTAAAACACTATACAGATACGATGTGTTTAAACATACACGGTTGTTTAAGTCTGATGTACAGAAGTAAGTTCCAAATGCCAGAGCTGATTGAATACGTTCATAGGTAAGCATTTAGAACTAAATTGTAATCTGATCGAGTTTGTACTCAAGACATATTTGTGCTGCCGTGACATCTACATGATGTCTAGATCTAGACCACATCCACAAAATAAATTATGATGTAGACCTGGAACATTGCAGCGCAGCGCAGTTTAAGTTAGTTGCACAATATAGTATAGGACCGAACTCACGCGCGCGGATCACTAGCGCTGCGCTGCGCTGGAAGGGCGACTTGCAAAGTTGCAGCTAGGTCTAAATCATAATTAATTCTGTGACTGTGGCTTAGATCTAGACATGATATAGATGTCATGGCAGCACAAATATGTCTTGAGTATTAACTCGATCAGATTACAATATATTTAGTCTAAATGCTTACCTATGCCCGTCGGAGCCGCTACGGTTGGTACGGTATTGACCGTACAACTTTTCAGCCTTAAAAAAAAAAAAAAAATTTTTTTTTTTTAAGAGAGAGAGATGGAGAGGGAGAAGAAAAGTCATCGTAGGCTGATCGTAGGCTTATAACATCGAAGTGATTTTGCCTTTTTTCCATTATTATGAAACGCTTTATCATATAAACCGAAGAACAGCATTATATGCCACAAAACTGACTTTTTCATCCAATCGCAAATCTTAAAAAATATGTCCTCAAGAAAGTGATAAATTAAGCTCGCCACCTGACCGTGAAACTTCCTATAAGTTAGGCCTATATAGATTTTCCCGCCCATTTTCGTCACCTCTTCATTCAATTTTTAAAAATTTGCTTTCAATTCCAACGAAGGCCTATATAGGACACGATCATTTGGACACCATTCTTCCCGCCCTTCTCTGGTAAATTCATGGGACAACCAGGGCCTACGGAATTTTTGCGGGTCTATTTGACCCATCTATTTATTTGATGGGGCAGGGCGGATCCAGAAGGTGGGCGAGGGGGGGGGGTGGAGTTAGCCCAAAACGAAAATAACTCTGCTGATTTTTTTTTTTTTTTTTTTTTTTTTTTAGTTTCACTGGTACAATGGTGGAGGAGAAAGCTTATTATTATAATTGTTTAATCGTGAAGGAACGCTCGAGGAGTTATTAAAATCATTATTCCACTTGTATCACGTGTGGGGGTGCAAGCGAGGCTTCGCATCCTTTCACCCCCACGAGGGGCTCTGCCCCTTCCACCCCCGCTGTTGGTTTCACCCCCAGACCCCCACTTTAAAATTCCTTCCGACGGGCCTGTCTGAATGTATCAATATCAGCTCCGGCATTTGGAACTTCTGCAACATTGCAACCACAAAGTCATCCGCCATTATGATTAAGCCGGCCGTGTTTGGCGGAGAAGGAAACCCGTTTAGCGCGAATTTTCAATCTTTTTAAACAACGTTGTTTAAAAGATTATCATTGATGTCCTAAACAGCGGTTGCTTGAAATACAGGGTCCATCTTATAAACAATATTGCTTAAAATTTAAACAACACAATTTTAAACAGCGAAATTATAAACAGCGTTTTTGCTGTGTATAGGTCTTACATTCATCGCACACTAAATAATTGAAAACCAAATCTTATTTTACGCAGCAAGCAGAAATGACATAAAGAATGTCTGTCGCCCTGCGGCCATTCCATGTAAATTAGGGCCCCAGATAAGTAATTTTCTTTTTGAAATACGTTGGTAACCATTTCCTCGGATGTTTTGCCTCCCCCCCCCCCCCACCCCCCCCCCAAAAAAAATTAATAAATAAAAAAAATAAAAATAATAATAAAATTTGCTCCATAGGCCTATGCACAAGCTCTTTACCACTAGCTGGTATGGTATGAATGTTGTTTATTCCATAAGATAAAAAAATAATGTATGTCTGAGGATAACGCAGTTTTTGATACAACAGTGACATTGCATGCTTAAAAATGCATGTTTGTCATTAAAAGAGAGAGAGAGAGAGAGAGATCTAAGCTATGTGCATACGACGCGGATATGAGAAAGCGCCCGTTGCCTTTTGAGAGGATGACTGTTCCGTGATGTCATATTCCACAATACTGTTAGTGGTGATGTCCGTGAAGTAGAGGATACCCCGGTAAAAGAATACATCCGAGGGCTCGCGACCCGAGATGCTGATAGTCTTGACGTCACTTCCGTCTAACTTCATGTGTTTTATTACTTTGTGGCCTATGTCTGAGATGAAAACGCGGTCTCCTACGGTATTGGGAAGAAAAATATAGACCGTGATATATAAACATTACAATCCAGGGAAAGGCAGATCAGTCATATATAGTTTATGAGGTTTATTTCATCCTACAAAACAGTATCATGCCGGCTGCACACAAGGCGTCAATTCAATTGTGCCATTCAAGGACATTCAGCCATTGGATAAATGGAAAGGCATAGCCACAGACGCAACTCCCTGACGCAAGAGTGCGATGGACTAGTGCAAAGATATCGAATTTGTCTAGAAATTGGCGTCGACGGAATTTAAGGAGTCAAGCCATTTACTGAAGGGCCGCGTCAGTAACTTATACGGTCTTTGGCACGTCATGAAAGAGTGATATCGTTTTAATAAAGCGATTGCAAACTGAACAGTGCAAACGATTATGGTTTAATTGCCTTCACAGAGTCGATTAGCGTAGGTACTGAAGTGACGCAATCGCAATGACGTCTCGTGTGAGCCAGGCTTTATAAGTAGGCCTACTCATTGGTTCCGAGTACATTCACTGGGTTTCTACGCCTGTGTTCCGTCGACGTAGATTTCGGACAAATACACAAAATTCTGTGCTTGGCCATCACATCCTTGCATCTGGCCTATGCATGACAAAGAATCTCCTGAACGGCAGAATGGAAAGACGCACCGTGTACAGTAGGATACCCATTGCTCATGAGCAGTGGCGTACCAAGGTTTCTTAAGGGGTGGGGGTGTGTTTTTACTCCAAAATTCTCTGACAAGCAAAAAAAAAAAAAAAAAAAAAAAAAAGTTATCAGCATTTGGCGTCAAAAATAAGCTTTTACTTCATTTCTAGAACACCTAGATTCCTAGAACACCCCCCTAAATGACGAAGGAGGTGTTTGAACATCCAAAACACCCCTCCCCTCCCCCTCCCCCCCCCCCCCCCCCCCCGGTACGCTCGTGCTCATGAGGCTTCTTTATTGAGGACTACGCAGCGACTGGCGTTGTCCTTGAAGCACCAGTGAAACTGACATCGTACTCAAAATGAAAGTGAACGCAAAATGAAAAGTGCAACCATTTGCGTTGAATTATTGAAGAATGCGCTATTGGCATCCACAGGCTTGATTTGTGTATAAGAACGCAATCGAAATGACAAAACGAGTGCAACAAGCATTTCGGATCCGTCCCCTTCTTACCAGTGGCGTCTACACTGAGGCCAGTAATATCAGAAAGGTCAAGGCTATGATATAGCTGTTGTCGATTGTTTCCGTCAAAGCCACATCGCTCCAATCTGTACTTGTGTGTGAAGAACAAATACCTGGATAGGGAGCACAAAAGGAGAATAAGGTATTTATTAATTAGTGATATACCCGGGAATAATCAATACCGTAGAAGAAAAACATGCCTTTTAACATCGCAAATCGACGACAACTGTAAAGACAAAGTCCAACTACTTTCACTCGCTTTCTTTCTGCGATTGTGATACACTTCGACCCTTCCATCCCAGGAAACACAAAACGTTTTCAGAACGTTCACAAAACGTTTTTATTAGGTCCGCTACGTCTTCGTCTTAATAAACGTTTACAAAACGTTTTTATTAGGTCCGCTATATACGTCTTCGTCTTTAATGAACGTTCACAAAACGTTTTTATTAGGTACGCTACGACTTTGTCTTTATTAAACGTTTAAAAAACGTTTACAAAACGTTTTACCAAGACGTATTTTGCTGAACGTTTAACTGGAGTAGATGTTTATTATCATTATTATTACATGATTCTTACTGTAATTGTTGATGTTATTATCATCATCTTTATTATTATTATTATTTTTATTATTATTATTATTATTATTATCATTATTATCATTATTATTATTGTTATCATCAATATTATTATTATCATCATAATTATTATTATCAGTATTATTATTAGTATTATCATCATTATTATTATTATTATTATTATTCAAAGTAAACACCAAACGTTTTTAAAACGTCCAAAAGAAAACGTTTTTTAATCGTTTAAAATTGGACCATGTACATGATATAATCGATCATGATTCATGAAAATTCACAAAAAACCACGATTGACCAAAATCATATTTTAAAAAGGATAAACGGCAATCTATTTTGACAATTAAATTTGTGCTATAATGCAAAATGTATTTACATTAATTTTTATGTCCGATGCAATTCGAAGAGGTATTTATAGGTCACAATTGAAAAATGTAATCTTCAACTATTTTTTACGGTCATTGCCATCTGGTCCCTTTATTTAAAAAAAACTTGCCAAGAGAACTGCAAGTAGGTGTAGGATAGTGTAGAATAGAATAGGATATAGGTTTAGAATTGTTAGGATGCTAGGATTATAGATCAGAACAATGAAAATATAATGAGCAGACACCATTCCAAAGTGACATTATTGTTTTTATTCTTATGTCTGCCAGGTTTTATAAACGTTCTTTAAAGGTTTTCTGGACGTTTTTAAAAGGTCTGCCGGGTTTCAAAACGTTCTAGAAAGGTTTTATGTACGTTCTGGAAGGATTTTTTTGGATGTACTTAAAACGTCCGCCAGGTTTTTTGAAGGTTCTTTAAAGGTTTTTTGGACGTTTTTAAAACGTCTGCCAGGTTTCAAAACATTCTAGAAAGGTTTTTGACAAACGCTTTATAAACGTTCATAAAACGTTTGCTGGAGGTTTTTTAAAGGTTTTTCAAACGTTTTTTAAACGTCCGTAGGTTTTCTGCAGGTCCTTCATTTAGAAGTAAATTTTCAAAGCTTTTTATTTGGTTTTTTAAACGTTTAAAAAACGTTTTATAAACGTATAAAAAAACGTTTTTAAAACGTCCAAAACCTTCCACAAAAAACGTCCAAAAAACGTTTTTACGAAACGTCCAGAGAACCAACTTGGAACGTTTTTAGAACGTTTTAAAAACGTCCGATTGTTAGCTGGGATAGTCATGATAGTCGCTCTTCGCGGAGTATACCCTCGTTATGTACTCTGTATTGGCTCGTCATTCGTGGTGTGTTTTTAATTTTTCTCTGTGAAGGTGAAGAATGCACCTTGATACCCTTAGGAAAGAAAAGTCAAAGATTATGTCTTACCCGAGAGTTGGACTTGCTTCCACCGCCCTTGGTTCTTCTGGGTCACCAATAATCGTTTTCAAACCCGTACCGTCGATCCCAATTGAGACTATTATTTGCGCACTCCTGAAGGCGCAGTAAACGGTTCTTGATTCTTCATCTATAGAAATCCCCGATGGTCCTGACACGATTAGACCAAGCGATGAAGTAGTTACAAAACATACACTAATATCGTGTATATTAACTTTGATATTCAAGTGAGAACAGTCCTGTAATTATGTTGGGGAATTCATGACTGTGCAGTACTTGTATGTCAAGTACTGCAACCATGGCAACAATGGCAATGACGGATCAAGGGTATATAAGGCAAAGGCCAATCTGGCATACCTCAAGTAAGCATCGAGTACAAAAAGAATATGAGGCCCATAAGTGACACGATTGGCATCAATTCTAGACCCGAAAAGGCATTATATATTTTCTTTTGCTTGTCCAATGACTTTCTGTAGCAAAAAGAAAGGCGTCCCAAAATGTAATAATCATTTTTTTCGCTTGTTTGTCTGAGCATTTTTTCGTTTTGTCCCCCCCCCCCCCCCCCACCCCCGCTAGAGAAGTCTAGATCCGCTACTGATCAAGGGTAAGGAGATAGCCAATGCTATTATATCAAACGGTTGATCCCCCAGTCACATCAACGAGACCGACATCATTACATTGCCCCGAATGACCAAGATTATTGGGAGTCGATTGGGCGGTATATGACTAGGGTTTAGTAGGGTCATAATACGGAGAATGGAAAGCTTTGGTACGGAACTATACGTTTATTTTCCCTTCTTCATCAGGTAAATATCATTAACATTCCATGAGGATAGTAATTGTTCTTTTGTAAAAACGTTTTCATCATCATTACAAAACTCGTGTCATCAGTGATAATTATGATCTGAGTCTAATGCAGTGTTCATGCATGTATACGAAATTTTCCTGATTATTCAGTAATGCTGTCGTGAATGTGTTGTCTAACTTGTCTTGTCTCACTTATTATAACGAAATATGCATCATAAGCTTCTCACCATCGTTATTTAAGTTCAGTTGTTCCTTTTCCGTACCATCTTCTTTCGACCTCCATACTTTCTTTCCATCAAAGTCCGTCCAATAAATCATCTTATCAACGCTATCGTAGGTTACATCCCAGATATTGATGTTTGAAACCGCCGCAGTGAAAGAATACGCGATAAGGTCTGACTTCCATATACGATTACTTCCATAGTCTGCCACGAATATTTTGGCATCTAAAAATGTAAATTTAGAAAATAAGAATAGGACAGAGCACTTTCTTTAATTTTTCAGTCATTTATTAGTTGATATATATTCTCACAACTCTTTTATATCATATAATTATGTTTAATGTTGTCAAAATTATTCTTACATTCCTCTCTTTTTCTTTTTCTCAATATTGTTTCAATCTAAATAGGGCTCTTGACACCCACTTCTCCTTTTTCATTGTGAGTGGTGTTCTGTTCCAAGAGACCAAATTGAATATATTAGTATGTTTTTTTCTAACATGACCCACAAACTATTTTTCTCAATAGTAAGAAGACGTGGCCGCCCCCCCCCCCCCGGCGGATCGTTTTTTTTCGAAGGTTAAGGTTCGTAATTCTGAAACACAAATTTCCCATAGTAGGGGATTCATAAATCCGAAAATGAAATAGGGTTCATATAATTCCGAACATGTGATGCATTACTCCGAAGGTTCGTTATTCCGAAGGTTCGTAATTCCAAAAATGAAATAGGGTTCGTAATTCCAAAACTGAAATGCAATAGAGCCCTACATAACTTTTCGGAATACGAACGTTCGGAAATATGAACCCTTTTTCATTTTCGGAATTATAAACAATAAATACATGGCCATTTTCGTAATGCATTCAAAATAATGTAATGCTTACCGCTTTGTCAAACTTCTGGTAATGAACTATTACATCCACCTGTCATTGTATTTCAGTAGTCAGAATGCAGATTGCATACATTAAGTGTTGCTAGGTTGGGCAAGCCAAAATGTTTTACCCAATTTAACAACGCCTAATACATACAATATACCTGTTAAAAAAGTTATTCAAATTTATAGATGTTTCTTTCCTGGGGATCTACTAACGAGGTATTCCATTAACCTGTTATTAATGAATGAACTGCAATACTTGGAATCCAGTTTGCATACATTACTTGTTGCTATGTCTGACAAGTCTCTGACAAGCTTCCAGATTGTCAAGAACACCCTTTGTTTTAAAAGTATGCATAAAATTTGAATATATTTGTGAACAGGTCTATTCACAGTTCTGACTATATTGAAAAAGAATAGCTTTTTTACAAGTGAATGTAATAGTGTGTCATTATAGGCAAACGTGTAAAAATTAACAGACCTGGGCCCTCTTGCATAAAAAGTTAAACGCAACTTGATTTTCAACCAATCAGGATCGAGTATTTGGGACTTGCTTTTGAGTTGCGATTAAACGCAACTTTTTATGCAAGAGGGCCCTGTTCACAAATATATTCAAATTTTATGCATACTTTTAAAACACAGGTTGTTCTTGACAACCTGGAAGCTTGTCAGAGGCTTGTCAGATATAGCAACAAGTAATGTATGCAAACTGGATTCCAAGTATTGTAGTTCATTCATTAGTAGCAGGTTAATGGATACCTCATTACTAGGTCCCCAGGAAAGAAACATACATAAATTTGAATAACTTTGTGAACAGGTCTATTTGAATGTTTGAATGCATTACGAAAATGGCTTATTTGTATTCTGACCATGCGGGTACCGAGGGGGGGGGGGGGGGTGTTTTGGGTGTTCAAACACACCCCTTTGGCAGAAGGGGGTGTTTTAGGTGTTCTAGGTGTTAAAACACCCCACCCCCTTTAGAAATGAAGCAAAAGCTTATTTTTGACGCCAAATGCTAATAACCTTTTTTTTTTTTTTTTTTTTTTCCTTCAATTTTTTGACCGAAGATATTTGTTTTTCTTGTCAGAGAATTTTGGAGTAAAAAGACACCCCCCCCCCCTTTAAAAAATCCTGGGTATGCCACTGATTCTAACTGTTAAATCTCGTAACAGGTGATTGTAACCGTTCGTTATAACTAGTCAATCAGGTGAAAAGCATGTACAATACATGTATTTTAAATATGGTATTTGTAGGTTTTGATGCAAATCTGGGTCGTCAAAATGTGCTAATTGAACACGAGGCGTCACAAAACGCCATTTTCAAAATGTATTCGCATTTATATACACGTTTATTTATATAGCGACTTGCGATTACATTCATCTGTTGCAGGTCATTGACTAGGTGTTAAAAAAAACATTCCACTTTTGATCGTTAATAATTCAAAAGTTATACATCATATCAGACAGAGGTATTTACATTGCGAAGTTGAAGGATGTCAAATTTATTGGGATCAAGTTTCATGACATTTCTCTGAACACTTCTCTAAATATTGCTCTGAAAAATCAAGGCCACGAAACCTGTGTGTATCAGTAATTAATTCAGAATACAGCAATTGCCAATGTGCATTCCAGCGATTCCAGGACAAGTTTTTAACCCAGAGTCATGAATTATTAATGACACTGGACAGCAAAAGGCTGGCAGGAGTGGCATCTGCAACACACAATGACACTTGTTGTGTTCTGAATTAATTACTGATACACACAAGTTTTCTGGCCATGATTTTTCAAAAAGTGAAAAATCTAATTAAATATTCAGAGCAATAGTTTAAGAAAAGTATTCAGAGAAATATCATGAAACTTGCTTTCAGATAATTCTACACTCTTCAACTTTACAATGTAAAAACTTCAGTCTGGTACGATGTATGGTTTTTGAGTTATTAACGATCAAAAATGTCCACATTTTTTTTTTTTTTTTTTTTTGTTAACACCTATTGCAATAGTCAGAATGTATGTTGCATACATTAAAGATAAGGCTGAGTTCTGGTCATGTGATACACTGTGAAAGAAACTGTCTCAAAGCAATAGGCCATTTCCGTAATGTATTCAAATTTATACGTTTGCCCAGTGACAAACTATTACGTTCACCTGTAAAAAGCTATTCTTTTTTCAATAGTCAGAATTGCATGTATTAGGCTTTGTTAGGTTGGAAAAACATTTTGGATTGTCAGTCTAGCAACACTGAATGTATGCAGTCTGCATTCTGACTACTGAAATACAATGAATTGTAACAGATGGATTAACAGTTCGTTAATAGAAGTTTGGCAAAGAGGTAATCATTAAGTTTGAATGCATTACGAATATGGCCTTTTGAGAAAGGTTGATGTGTTTACATAAGAATTGTTTTATACCATTTATACTGTGATGTTTGGGAGACATCAAAATGATAAGAAATTGACCCCGTCTCTCCCAGCTAAAGAGCACATTCACTGCACACAGAAATGGTTATATGGGACTGTACACATATGTGGCATGAATGTTCGGCCCGAACACTTCGGCTATTTCTCGTTATATTCCGAACACTTCAGCTATTTCTCGTTATATTCCGAATATGAGGGCATTTGAAGAGCAATCCTTTTTCAGGGGACATTTCTACTATGATATTCTTCCAATTTGACATAAAAAGAATGAGAAAGCTTCCAAATTATTTTCACCTTTCCCAGTACCCAACTTTCTCTTTAAGCTTAGCCAGGTCGGGGAAACAGTTTTGCTTACCCTGCCTAGCAACACTTAATATACAATCTGCATTCTATTGAAATACAATAACTTTACAATAGCTTTATAAATAATCATGCGAAATCTTTCGTGAACGCCGTAGGTTAAAGCAGGATTTCGCTAAGTGAGTCGCATTTTGTTTCCACGTAGAATAGATATAATGTACAATATTCATTTGGCATGCAAAATCATTATGAACACCACCACTAACATGCAAATAACAAATAATGGGCATAATAGCTCATGACAACAACTACAACTTTTAAATCTACATCTTTCTCTCTCTCTCCTCTCCACTCTCCCTCTCCCCCTCTCTCTCTCCCCACCTCTATCCCTCCCTCTCTGTATCTACGTGTACCTCCTCTCTTTCCATCTCTTTTCGCTCTCTCTCTCTCTCTCTCTCTCTCTCTCTCTCTCTCGATTTATCAGACTTCTGTTATCTCTTTATTAATCTTTTAAGGCAAATATGCGGCCAGGGGTTCAAAATATTGTGATAAAGGGTTTTCAATTTTTTGACCGAAGATAATTTTCTTTTTTTTTTTGGTTAATCACTTACCAGGGAGCATCATTGTCGTCGGCAACAGAGTTTTAATGGTTAGCAATGTGGTCATAATCTGTGTTGAAGAAGGCATTGTTGACGTTTCTTCTCGCGGAGTCGTTAGAGACGTTGTTGGAGATGATGTTGGAGATGATGTTGGAGAGCTTATTTGAGATGTTGCTGGAAATGTTGGTAATGTTGTTGAAGATGTCGTAATAGATATTGTTGGGAATGTTGCTATAGATGTTGTTGCTGATGTTGTTGGAGAATTTGTTTCAGGTGTAGTTGGGGATGTTGTTGGAGATGTTGTAATTAATGTTGTTGGAGATGATGTTGGAGGTGCTGTTGAAGATGTGGTAAGATATGTCGTTGAAGATCTGGTCGGGGGTGTTGTTGGAGACGTTGTTGCAGATGTTGTTAAAAATGTTGTTGGATACTTTGTTGTGACTCGCGTTGTGGTTAAATGTGTAGTAGAAGTGGTAACGATAGGCACTTCCGTTGACGGGGTCGTAACTCGCGTTGAATGAGACAAGGTTGCTGATTCTGTTATAGAAATTTGAGATGCTGTTCGAGACTGTGAAGTGGCTTGAGATGTCACCGACGATAGACCAAGAGTATTAACGACTAGCTCTACAGAAGTATTCGGGTTTTGTTCTCTGTTTGGTGCTGGTAAGTATAAGGTCGTGACATTTTCACAGTTTCGTTGAGTGAAACCAGGCGCACAGTTGCACACGTATCCAGACAGTAACTCCAAGCAGGTCCCTCCATTGGCACACGGACCTTCAGCACACTCTGTGGAGGAAAATTTTATTCTAAGAAAGATGAGGAGAGGCAAATGATGTGTGCTAGAACACTACAAGAGTGAGAAGATTTTGAATAATCTCAAACCAAGTCCCATGGTGGCGACTTTTTTTTTTTTTTTTACATGCAATCCTTTGCGAATCCGGTATATACACATTTCATTCTCTCTTAGAGGTATATTTTGTCGCGATGACAGTATAGGAAACGTGACAAAGAAACGTATCAGTTCGTTATGATTCGGTAAATTATTACAGGCGGTGGCGTAAAGTGGGTCCAGCCATTGATGGACACGGTTAAGAATCATGGGAACGCTGGACTTACTAGTTGGATGAAATGACCCCCCCCCCCCCCCACCCCTCTCCTCTCCAAGAAAAATCAACGCCATCGAGTGAGTGGATGGTGTGGAAGGAGATCTTATCATCTAATTTTCAAGTTGTCCCCCCCCCCCCCTCTCTCTCTCTCTTTCCGTTTATTTTTCCGTCACCACTCGCTGGTGGGGTGGACTCATGCCCCCTGTGCCCCTAGCTACGCCACTGAGTAAAGAGATCATAACTTACGATTCACCTGACTACAGCTGCAAGTAGTGTAACAAATAAGCAATGAACAGTAAAGAATCTCCACTGATATTACAATAGATTATTTCGTTATTAGGAAATGACGTACCTTCCACCAGCTTACATGCGGTATGGAGTGCAGTGTCGCCGGGTAATGATCGTCGGGTATTAAAGACTTTTAAAGCTTTTGGATAGAGGATTGTCCCGTTCGCTAGGACTATTAGATCACAGCGATGCGTCGGGAAATGTATTCCTGTAAGACCGAAATGGAAAAGATTGAAATATCAATCAATATGTGGGCAATTCCAATACTTTGGAATTCCAATAATATAATTCCAATAATATGTTCGGTTACTCACGTTTGCAGGGATGGCAGAAAGTATGTTCCTTCTTCTGAAGTTTTGATACTGTATTTAGGTACTCTAATGCGTGTGCACTGTTGCAACTAAAACCCTTTTATAACACCTGGAGTAGGAGAACAGGAGCTCAAGATGTAACTTAAAACCTCTCCAAATGTAACGTGAGTAACCAAGGAATTGCCCATATTGACTTATGAATGATAAATAGTTTCAGTTTCAGTTTATTGTTTCATATTTCACATTTAAAGTGCTTTTACCATGTTTACAGTATAAATGGTACAAACAATATAATTGGTACAAAGAAGATAAATGGTACAAACAAACAATAAACATATTGTCAGAGAAAATAAAAGAAGGTGAGTACCTCATTTCTATACGTTTGCATGCAGTATTATTTGAAAAGACTGGGCTAGAATAAAATTGAAATATTGAGGAGCCTAAGGAGGAAGCTACGCTTGTGAGTTATACAAGCTCCAAAGAGTAGTAAGATTTATAATAGTCTTTAAAAATAGTGGGAACGAGCAATGCATGATACAGCAATATGAGTATATAAAAGATATCATTGTGTCAGAGGAATCAAAATCGCATTCAAAGAAATAGTATTGGATGGTTTTGTCACTTTCATTACAGCAATAATATAACAACTCACATTTTTAGGATGAATAAGCATTTCCTGTACGCCGTGGCAATTTCTGAAGCATATACCGAAGTGCTGACATGATTTATAGAATTTTTCTCAATTTTTACCGATGCCTTAACTCAACGCACTATAATTATGAAGAGGCATATAAAACAGCAACCAAGTATGATGTGTCAGCATTTCGGTATAAATAAATAGTACATTTTATCAATATGCAGAAAAAAAGCCATCTCCAGCACCCAGCGAAGGGCCACCACACCCACCCGAAACGATATATACTGCACCCCAGAAGTCAGAACACACGTTACGCACACACACACACAGTGATACTAGTGATACGTCAGGCAAGCTATTGAGGAGTTTCAAATGTGTCAACGTGAACGCCGTCCTAGATCCACCTACAATGGACTGCTTTGTGTTAACTGCATACAAAGTAGGTGAAGCGAGGCACCTCGCTTTGTGGAAGAACGGCTCACCCGTCCTCAAGCCACGCTTTGTGCAAGAACGGCTCACCCGTCCTCAAGCCACGCTTTGTGCAAGAACGGCTCACCCGTCCTCAAGCCACGCTTTGTGCAAGAACGGCTCACCCGTCCTCAAGCCAGTGGACGGGGAGCCGTTCTTGCACAAAACACGGTGCCTCGCTTCTCCTACTTTGTATGCAGTTAACACAGAACAGTCCATTGTAACTGGGAGGATCTAGGACGGCGTTCACGTTAACACATTCGAAAACTCCTTATTATTACCATCAGATCCAGCAAAATACAAAGGCTACTGAGACACAGCAATTCGCTGCAGGCGAGTGAATTGGCCCGTCCCTTGACACTCGGAGAAAAGGCATACAATCATAATAAACTGTATAGGTGTAATACGAAAATGGAAAATGGCCTATTAAAAAGATTCTTTTGACAGTACTACATGTCGGCTTCTGCCTGTATGGCATAACCATTTAGGAGAAGAAGTTTCAATTCCGTTTTAATATAAACAATGAGATGGATTCAGTAATTTTAGTTGGGAGTTCATTCCAATACTTTGGACCTGAAAATGTAACAGGTTTCTTTGCAAATATTGTTCGAGTTCGTGACAAATGGAAAGAGTCACTTTGCGGTGTGGGGTATGGGTGGATAGCGTTTTTTTTTATTTTTTACAAACAGTGCAGAAACGATCGCAGGTAATTCATTTGTATATAACTGATACATGAATATCTGTAAGTTGTACACATAAATATGTGAGATTCGTAAGAGCTTATTCTTCAAAAACAATTGGCTAGTATGAGAGAGAAATCCAAGGTTATTAATATTTCTTATGGCCCGTTTTTGAATGGTGAATATCTTGTCAAGTTGAATTTTGGTCCCATTCCCCCAGACAAGAATTTCGTAATTGAGATATGGTATGATTAGAGTGGTATACAAGGATAACAACATTTTGGGAGGGAACTCGTGTTTGAGTTTATCTATTAAAGATGCCTGTATTTTTAGACAATAATTTATATAAATAAGTGGTGTGTGCCTCCCATGCTAAGTCACTGTCAATATAGATACCAAGAAATTTTGTGGAATCCACTTGGCTTGGATTGGTATTGTCGATTAATATGTTCCCTGGTAGAGATTTCGTAGAATTACTGAATAACATATAATGAGCTGTTGTTTTAACATTCAAAGATAGTTTGTTAGCATTTATCCAGGCTTGGACCAGTTTCAGTTCATCATTAACAATTTGAAGGAGAAATTGGGGGTTGCGATGTGAAAAGAAAATATTAGAGTCGTCTGCGAAGAGAATAAATGACAGAATTTCAGACGAATTTTGGAGGTCATTTATGTAACAAAGGACCTAATAAGGAACCTTGAGGAACACCACAAGACATTGATCGTTGGTAAGAATCTTGACCATTTATACTAACGAATTGTTTTCTGTCTGTGAGATAATTCCTGAGCGTTTATAGAACGATTTGATAGAACATTACGGTCAATATGAAATAATCCTATACCAGGGGCCTATATTATAGTGGCTCCGGCCATTGAGGGGGCATTGGTGTCATCATTGTTATGGATTGCGGCACCTATCTTATTAAATGCATGAAATGTGAAAGAACGAGACCACACGGGGCGTATCATTTTCTTTTCACCTTCCTTCCCCTCTCCCTTTCTTTCTCTCTCTTTCTTTCTCCTTTTCCCCCTTTTCGCCATTCAGTTTGATGATACGTGCCCTTTTGCCCCGGTAGCTAAGTTACTGACCCCTACCACAGAAAAGTAATGCAAAAATAACAGTG
Source organism: Heliocidaris tuberculata (assembly GCA_025618425.1). NCBI lineage: Eukaryota > Metazoa > Echinodermata > Echinoidea > Camarodonta > Echinometridae > Heliocidaris > Heliocidaris tuberculata. Next base: position 10,631,683 of record CM046839.1, read on the forward strand.
CACATGCATGGCGAAACAAAACGATTTCGGACAGTTTGCAGAACGACGATTTGTGCACCTTTTTTAAATACATTGCTAATTCCTATTTAAAATTGGAGGTCCATTGCTGTTTGGATAATGATTATGATATGTTATATGAACTGCTTTTGAACGAAGACTGTTATGTCTAGTCAGCTATGAAAATGATAAGTGCATTGTTTATGAAAGACATTGTGACAGGGGGATTACGGCGTTAGACTATCGAGAGAGAAAATTTTTCTTATGATTTTTTCTAAATTCACGTGGTAACAATGTGAGATATTTAATTTTCACATACCTTCCACATATGCTGTAATGCAGAATAAAACCGTCAAAAGTCGAAACAATGATACTTCCTAGAAAATAAAAGGGTGAACAAAATCCAGTCAATGGTCAATAGTGCAGCTTTACATATTATTTTATAGAGGTTGACATCTGCTGTAAATTTTGAAATGTGATTTTATTTCAAATTTCGAAATTGATATAGAATCATGAACTTTATGGACATGTTCGTTTGATGTACATTCATGATCGAAACTGATAAACCTTAGTAACATTTTTAAAATGCTGTTTATCTAGCCTGACTTCTATGACCACAAGCATGACGAGAATTATCGTAATATTATAATGCATTTCTTACAACAAAAGTACCGGTTAGGTATCTAAATCTGCTTGTAAAAACTTCAATCATAAAATCACCGTCATTCCATTTTCATTTGTTGCATCTTGGCCTGTAATGTGAAATATTATGTATTAGATAATTCTGATCTTAAAAGATATTTGGTGTCTTTCGATAAAAGCAGTCAACCAGAAAATGCTTCAAGTCTGTTCCTTCTCTCAGGAAAATTTACACATTTTTTAAAAACAAAATTCTTAAAAACATGAATCTATAATAAATCTTGAATACACCTTGAACATTATGAATATAATTATGATACATTATGAATTTATAATACATCTTGAAAACACTATGAATTTGCAATAAATTTACATTTAATTGGTAGTTTCCCCAAAATAGAAACACTACAATACAGGTTAAGAAATATCACTACTCCTTTTATACAAAGGAGGTTAACAACGGAAAGAAAATGCTGAGAAATAGTAAATACTTTTACCATTTTCTTGTTTCCAACAAACGTGAACGTCAACTCAAACCAAGATAAATTCTTTAACACAGGTTATTCGAAGAAGGAACACTCATTTGCCTTTTCATGATTTTCACAAAATTTGCAAAATGGTTGTTTAAAAGATCAAAATACATTTTATTCTATACCTCCCCCGCGACTATTAAATTCTATTTTGGAAATATAATGGATCGATTATTATGCATTAATATTTAAAAAGCGTTTCGTCGGTGGTGTTTTCCCCCCAGAATTTCTCTTCTTCTTCTTCTCTCTCTCTCTCTCTTTCTCTCTCTCTCTCTATCTATCTATCTATCTACCCCCCCTCTCTCTCTTTCTCCCTCTCATCCTATACATCTCCTACATCACTGCCTCTCCAACATCGCTGTGTATTATTTCTTATATTCCTGTCTCTTTCCCTCCTCCTGTGTGTCCTTTATATTTATTTTACTTCAATGAATACATTAAAGAAAGGGATCTACTCTTTATGCCCCTCCATCATCAATCATTCAAAAATAGATGATCAATGCATATTGCTTGTTTCTGGGGCAATATAAAAACACAGTCCATTAACTCTTCATTAATAATTCCTTTTCTAGACTGGAGACATGGTGTATATCGTTTAAGGGATCTTTGCATCTGCATTTGATTTTTGAATTTGCATGACCAGTACAATCAGAATATGCTTCCGCTCATATTGTAGGCGATTGTACGAGTTTGGAACATACATCAAAACTTACAATCGAAACATGAATAATTGATGCATGCGTGCGTGGGCAACCGAGAGGTATATCATCCTGTATAAGACCCGACCCTATTTCTCTTGTTGTCAATGGTGATTCAACAACTTGACCCTGCTCTTTGTAGTATCTGAATAATGGACTTGTGTATTAGGGAAAGAGAAAAGAAGAGAGAAAGGAGAAAGAGGGGTGGGGGGAATGGATAGAAAAATGGAGAGAGGAGAGAGAGGGGAAGAGGCTAGAGGAGGGAGAGAGAGGGGGATAGAGAGGCCAGAGGAGGGAGAGAGGGGGGGGGGGATAGAGAGGCCAGAGGAGGGAGAGGAGAGAATGCGTAATTAAGTGTAAGTGTGTATTAGGTGTGAATAAAGCCCCCCCCCCCTAAAAAAAAAAAAAAACAAAAAAAAACAAAAAAAACGAAAAACAAAAACAAAAACAAAAACAAACAACAAAACAAAGCAAAACAAACAAAAAAACAAAACAAAAACAAAAACAAAAAAAAAAACGCTTCCATGCAGGCTATCCCTCTTTCTTTCTTTCGCCAACTCTCCATCTTTCTTCTCCTCTTCATCATATTCCCTCTCAAATTTTCTTTTTGTAGGCTTCTTCCTTACATAACACTAAATCTCCACCAACCTCTCTGTCTCTCTACGACACATACTCCGCGTTTAATATCCGACACTAACCGAACTCCTGTCTTCAATCCTGGACCGCAGACTGCTAAATCCAACCCTTACTCTAAACCTGACCTAAAACTCTATTGCAACCCTAACCCTATATCTTCGGCGAAATAAAGCCCGGCGCACCTTAATTAGTGTGCATTTTACGACTCCCGTTTGCATTCTCTTGACCAATGTATATTGGCTATTGGTGTAGATTGGCAAAACATTAAGACATTATCTTAATGTTAACCAGCAAACCCTCACATCAGATTGCGGAAAAGAAATGACTGCTTAGTTTTGGAACCCTATCAAAAGACACAAAAGGCGTACCCAGTCGGATGTAAGAAAACTGCTCATGTCATGAGATGACGCTATTGTAATATTTTTGGCCCAGGCACAAAATAAGCCTGCTAACATGGCTAATGAACTAATATAATGCCATCATGGGGAGTGTTTGATATTTGTAAGGGAAACCCTACTTTTATACTTATTTTTCAACATACCAAACTAGCACATGATTCTATGCAGGTTTGCACTACGATTGGATTAATGGTGTTATCAGTGTGAATGTAGCAGCGCCATCTTACGCTATAATGTTTCATGACATTCAACGAGATGGGCACATCATTGCCTATAGCGAGGTTGGAATGATGAATACTTATGGTGTAATTGTATTTTGAAATAAAATGTTTTGAATGGTTGCTTATGTCATGTGTTTTGGAAATCATGAATATAAAAAGTGAGAAATAAAGAAAATAAACATTATACCTTTCACGAGAACACAAACGCTTTACAAAGTTCCAGCCTGATATCAAGTCGATTTGAATGAATCATAGATTAAACGGATTAGTGGCAGTTTGAAAAAAGAAAAGAAATGAAGAATAAGGAAATTATTAAGTTTTGACTTGTGAGAGATCCCTACACATACTGGAAAGTCTATGGTTTCCTTTATAAGCACTAAGCTCTCCAAAAAGTAAACCTCACTTTCCATTTTACAATTAAATATTTTCATTAACCCCCCCCCCCCCCACCCACCCCCTCCCTTGTTTCGTCGTTACTTTCTGAACATCCCAAATTCCGCAGAGAGGAAGAAGCACAAATGAAAGAGTTGTCAGGCGTCTGACTTTGAATTCAATGAACATTATTAAACGTTTAACAAAAATACAACTCTAATTCAACTCGTCCCTATATAGTCAAAACGTTCATAAAGTATCTAACGATTCGTCCCTTATTGTAGATGTGGACACACACGCACACACTCCAACCCATCCTAACCCTACTCATATTATAAATGGAAGGCCTAATTACCCCATCCGACGGGGGCTTAATCTAAATATAATGTACAGACCAATATTGGTCATTAGCAAAACAAAACTTATTGGATACAAGAAACAAGTATTTACAAAATGAAACTCGATGACATTTTCAAGTTAGGATGTTTAATGTGAAAAAAAAGGGGGGGGGGGGGACCAACAAGACCATCACTGAACACTTAACATTATTTTTTTTAACAAGCTCTGTTATTCATAAAACGTAGTTGATAAAGATATGTTACTAGAAATATTGCAATTAACTCCCAAGTTGCTATTATATCCTTGAATGCTGTGAGCACCGATTTCGGTAGCCTAGCTAGAGCCGGTGTAATATTGGAGCGCCTTGAGCACCTTATTACGTGGTGGATATGAGCGCCATAAAAATACCCAATATTATTATTATCATAATTATATTTCCGCTAAGTATGCATTGGGAAAAATAGAACCAAAAACAAGGCTCAATATTATTCAAAGTTTATATTAAATCCTTTTATGAAATACATGGTGTTACAAGATCAATGTGATCAATTTCAAGGACGCACTACGCAGGCACTCTGAACCCCTTCATAAACTAGTCATAAACATGTAAGATTGGTATCATGAAAATACTTTCCAGACGTATGAATTGAAAAAGGGTAAAGTTTTCTCTATACTCTCTGACATGTATATGAATTAATCAGTCTGCTCGTCGTCGTCGGGGCTTTAATCGTTATCGTTATCGTTGTTTTCATCGATGTCATCCTTTTCTTCACTGATAGCGTCGTTGTCGTAATCGACGTCACTATCACCGTTTCCATCAACATCTGTAATAAAATAATTTTTTATATAGTTTCTTCTTGTTGTAGTTACAACCATATCGGAGATTTTTGTACTCTTCCTTCTGTCTGCATATCTTTCCCTTAATAACTTGCTTCACAATAGAACAATTAATATTTTAAAAAATAAATGCATTTTGTCTGTGATATTTTTTTTTAAATTTAATGAGGTCTCCTGAAAATGATTTGGGCCTGAAGAAAACAAAGGCTGTTACACTTTGGTAAAAATCAAGGATCAATCACTCGCAAAAAGCACGACTGTTGCTATATTGTTTAATTTTTACACAGCCTTGCAATCGTTTTGGGGTATTTTTGTGTATTTGGGGAAACTTGTAAGTTTTTCTTGTAAGTTGCGCCTCGAGCACATTAGTCATGGTAGGCATTATTTAACCAGTCGTAGAAACATGCCTCTACGACGTAATTAGTCATGTGGAGTTGGAGCATTACAAATACTCTATTATTATTATTATTTTATTTTATTATTATTATTATTATTATTATTATTATTATCATGATAATTATTATTATTATTATCCTCATTATTACTATCATTATTATTATTATTATTATTAATTATCATTATTATTATTATTATTATCATCATCATTATTATTATTATTATTATTATCATTATTATTATTATTATTATTATTATTATCATTATTATTATTATTATTGTTGTTGTTGTTGTTGTTGTTATTATTAATATTTTAAGAAAACTGAAAATCTACTTAGTAAAAAGAAATAAAAGCTCAATATCATTTGCACAAGATGCGTCATCATATACTGAAGTAGAAATGCGTCAGCGACTGTCGCAATCTTTGACCATCATGTGAAATCGCAATCAAAGTGAATTTTGCTATTCATTTGCTATTCATCTTTACAGGCTTCATTAGCGTAGGAAATAAAATAATTGAAATGACGGCTTACGATTTTGAGCTCAGTGAGTAATTATCTTATTTATTCCAAAAGCAAAACTTAAATACATATACATGTAGTTGCACATTAAACAAGCTTAGGAATCTCAACAAATGTCAAAAATGGATGATTCATTAAAAACAAGAGTTTGCATTAAAACCTACTGATTCGTAATGTTGGCTTTGTCTTTGTTTTCTCTATTATTGATTGAGTGGTTGTTGCGGGACTCTTGAATGTTGTTGACTCGGTGGTTGTCCTCTGGCTCATCGTTGTTGTTGACTGCCTATTTGTTGTCTGCTTATTTGTTGTCTGACTAGATAATGTTGTAGACTTTCTAACTGCTGGAGACTGGGTAGTTTCAAGTGTTGTTGACTGATCATTTGCTATTTGACTCCTTAGTGTTGTTGACTGGGGATTAGTTGCAGTGTGACTGAAAGGTGTTGTAGAATGGGTGGTTGCGGTGTACTGACCTTGAGGTGTTGACTTGGCTGTTGTTTTGTGGTTCGTTAGAGTTGTAGACTGGTGAGTTGTGGTATAACTCTTTGAAGTTATTGCATTGATAGATTGGCTCATCGATGTTTTTGATTGTGTATTTATTGTGTGGTGTATTGGTATTGTTGAAGTTAATTTGGTTGTTGTTGATTTTGTTGTTGTTGTTGTTGTTTTTGTTGTGTGAATCACTGGTGTTGTTGACTGGGTGTTCGTGGTTTCACTAATCGGTGTTTGTGACTTAGTGATTGCTGATGGTGGGTGATCAGAAGCCGACAAGGATGAAGTCATTTCTGGTGGAGATTTAAAAAAAAACTATGTCATTCAATTCAGGTCATATAAAAACCTTTCACTGAATAAAATACTATGTAAATTATGAATACTTTACAATATATACAAAATATATATATTTGATAAATACAATATTATGCCATTTTCAAAATATCAGGAAATCGATTTTGTTGGAAACTGCACCTAACTATGCATCTTGTGTAATATTTTTAATACTTAACGACCAGATAATAATATTGTAATATAATAACATAAACATCTCAACCGTTACGTTGCATTATCCCAATGCATAATTATATTGCTTTTGTTGAATTCATGTGGCATCTTGCATAATAATTTGCGATTAGACGCTACTCTGACATTGTTACCTAAATAATCCTGTTTTCTATATTCAGACTTTCTATATTCTGACTTTGGTTTTTCATCCAACCTGTAAACACTGGTGAATAGTCAGAATTTCCTCATAAATGGGGGCACTTAAACCACGTTCAGGGACGCGAGCTTTCTGGGCTTAAAATTTGGTACATTTTGCTTACATACCTGTTTGAGAGGGATGGATTTCCATGATGTGATTACATTTTCGTTGAGTGAAAGAAGACGCACAGTTGCACACGTATCCAGAAAGTAATTCCAAGCAGCTCCCTCTATTCTCACATGGATTTTCAGCGCAATCTAGGGGGTGGGGGCAAATTATAATCTCAGAAAGAGCCGTCATGTATATATATATATATATATATATATATATATATATATATATATATATATATATACATCAAAGATCTTTGATACACATATATTTCTGATAGGATATACGGGGTTACAGTCTACAAATTGGGAATGGATACTGTTTTGTACTCGGATGTCCTAAAAAAAAAAAAAAAAACTATATCTCTTAAGATGCTGCTGCAAATCCAATCTGCTTTCGCACTTACTCATTCAAGTAATTTTCTGATTATTGGTTACGTCGGTAAACAATGTATTTTCCAGTAGATTTACCTCTAGACCGAAATTTGCACGTCTGACTTCTTGAACTCCATATCTAATCAGTTCACGATACTTTCCTTTGACATACTTAATTAGAGATTGGTTAAAATTATTGAGGTAACAAAAAGCTGAAGGGACGGACGGACGGAAAACTCAAAAATAGAGTGCCTCGAGCAAATAATTACGCGAGAGGTAACTTACCATGAACTTGCTTGCATGCTGTATGGAGTACCGTCTTTGCTGGGAATGGTTGAAGCGGATTTAAGACCTCCACTGCTTTCAAATGGAGGGTTGTCCCGTTCGCTAAGATTATTGGTTTACAGTCTAGATTTGAGAAAAATTTACCTAGTGTACAAAGAGATCAAAAGAACAAGAGAAGAAGGGGGAAAAAATCTTGTTGGTATGTAAATGCTGTGAAAATTTGCAACCGGTACTTGGAATATTTTTACCAAAAAAAAAAAAAAAATCAGAAAAAAAATATATATGAGAATTTAAAGGTAAGATCAGAAAACATGATAACAATCTGAAAAAGCACAACATATTTAGATTCATTGTGTATTTCCCACTTTCCGCCCCATATCTCTCTCTCTCTCTCTCTCTCTCTGGGTCATTTCTACCATAGTTGGGTTTTCTAATTGTTATAAAAAAGAAAAAGAAAAGAGAGAAAGAAAGAAAGAAACGCCACTATCAGCAGATAAGCTTTTCTCTAAGTATTTCAGCGTGATTATCCTTTATCCATTCGTACAGTAGGCCTATATGGTTCGTTCTAAGAAGTGCATTTTTATCTGAGCGAAGAGTTACATGCATACCTTCCACGAATATTATGAAGTAGAATATAAACATCACAAGTTGACGTATTGTTCCCTCCTGAAAGAATAAAAAGTGAAAAGCAACTATATATATAATAAATATCAATGAACTATCTTTTATGAATTTCATTCCATTTCATTTCCAAACAAAAAGGGTTTTTTCCCCCTATTTTTTGTATTCTTGTAAATTATGTTTTATATTCTTGTCAATTGTGAATTCAACATATACAAATTTTAAGGTATTTTGACTCTTGATGATTAATATTATTGTCTCTCCCCCCCCCCCCCCTCCCCTCCATTTGAAAGTCATGTGATTGACATTCACAAACCATACTGTGCCCTATAGACATGATAGATACACTGATCAATATTCCATACTCGTTTGTTTTTCGTACCACTGGAAATGTTTTATAATAATGCCGCTCTAAGTTAGTCGGAGCGCTTGACACATTTTAGAGTTTAATTTTCCAAAACTGGAGACATTCTCGTTATTCAGTTTAGTGTTACTTATTGTTAAACTGTACAGATCTTGCACATAATTTTATTAAGCTTATTCCACTTACACATTGGCGTTACAAATCCATCACAAATACAATACCTTGTGCCTTCCAGAACGGTCACATTTAATATTTGATACATGTATTATCGGATATATATTTTCTAAAATAATTTCTAGATAAACATTTTATCTTAATCAGTTTAAAACTTGTATAGCAAACAAAAATAAGCATCCTCTTGCCAAAATGATGGAAAAATTAAACTGCTTATAATTCAGTTATGGTTACCATATTAATGTTTCCAAAGACGTAGATTGCGTCATAGGAATACTTCTGTCTCCTCCGTTTGCCAAGGTGAATCCTTCAGGAGAGGTCTTTCAAATGTAGAAGCAGTCGTTTTCATGTGTTTAAATTTCAGGAATATGCTGTTCGATGCCTGTGTCCAAATAACCAGAATTCAATCTTATTTGGCCTATAGCTTGCTGAGAAGTAGAGATCACGGGTTTTAGATATAATTCAATATGAATTTGAAACCTAATATAACTATCATGTAGAGTAGGCCTTCATTCGATAAGCTTCCACGGAATCGTTTTAAGGGCTTTTACTAAACAGTCGGTTGCGGCGCGGCGTGGCGCGGCGCGGCTCGCGGGGTAGAAATTTTCCAACATTTTGAAGGAATTTATGTATGGTATCTTTCTTTTTTTTTGAGCAGCAAAAAAAAAAAAGGATTTTTTTTTCCCCGAACATTTTTCAGGAATTTTATGCATGGAATCTTTTTTGTGTGTGAGTTTGTTTGTTTGTTGTTGTTTTTTTTCTTCAAATTCTGCAACCTTATCTCCAGAAACATAAATAGAAACAAGCTGCCAGAATATGAAGAGGTGGTTGCCCGAATATCGGAACTTTGAAAATCCTCTGCAGACTATTGCCGAAGGGGGACGCCTTTTGCCCGAATATCAACTTTCAATTGTCGCTCGCGAGCAAAACATTTGGCCAGTTTTTCTTTTTTCTTCTTTCCTTCCCTTTTCCATTCGTTCTTTTCTTTCTATTTTGTTTTCCTTTCCTTTCCCTTTTCTTTTTTCTTTTCTTTCTTCTTCTCCTTTCTCTTTTCTCCTTTTCCCTTTCCTTCCCCCTCTCCTTTTTTCACCCTCCTTGTTGTTTTTATTGCCGACAGTGATGGTTCATTTCCCGACGGCAATTCTAGCGACGTCCTTTTTTACTGGCAGTAAAAAGAATGGGACGTCACAAGATAATTTATTGTGACACGATTATAAAGTAGAAAGTAAGCAAGAAAGAAAAATAGCTGAGCAGAAAGGAAACTAAATAATCATTATAGGAAATGGGGGAAAATAGAATCATTTGCTGCTCTCGCTGGAAACGCAACATAGATCTGATTGTGCATCGAGGGGGGGGGCATTATGTTGATTTTATGATTTATTACTTTTCAGCAGTTCTGATCGTTTGTCATACATTTCGCTTATTCCTAAGATTATTATTGTGTTTATGTCTATTTCGTTATTTGACATAATTAGATTAAATTTCTCTTCTTCGTTTAGGCTTTGAAGATCAGTTAAGACCATGTTAAGTTTAGAGAACATTCTTAATCTGGGATCATTTAAGTGGGAACCTTTTAAATAAGAAGGATAAACAAGGGCGTCACTAGGGGGGTGTGGGCGATGTCAACCCCCCCCCCCCCCCTCCCCACTCAAAATTGCCGTCGGCAAATGCGCCACCTTTGTTGGCAAAAAAATATATTTGGGCAAAAGGCGTCCCCATTCGGCAATAGGCTGCAGCCCCCGCCCCCCCCCCCCCCCACTCCCCCAAGGATTTTCAAAGTTCCGATATTCGGGCAACCACCACTTCATAATTGGGCAGCTTATTTCTAGATCTATTTTTGTTTTTGGAGATTAGGGTGCAACATTTTTGTCCAAAAAATGCTCACAAAAAAAAAAGATTCCATATATTAAAATTCCTTTAAAGTGTTTCAGAAAATAAAAAATAATCCTTTTTTTTTTTTTGATTGCTCAAAACAAAAAGAAATCATACATAAAAATCCTTAAAAATGATCGGGGGGAAAAAAATCCCTTTTTGTTTTGCTGCTCAGAAAAAAAAAAATACCATACATAAAATTCCTTTAAAAATGTTGGAAAATTTCTACCCAGCGAGCCGCGCCGCGTCACGCCGCGACCCGACTGCTTAGTAAAAGCCGTTTTAACAGACTATTTCAGTAATATGTAATCATGATAACACTGTACATTATCAACGTTTGTTTATCATTTTCCGTCTCTCTCTTTATCAAATTGTCCGTCTTTTCTCCCACTTCTTTTATCTCATTTCTTTCTCATTTTCCCCCCTTAATATCCCTTGGTGTTTACACTAAACTCAGTAAAAGCTTCTATTTCATTTACCCCTTACCATTAGCATAACTGGTACACAAGGCACATCGCTGCCTTTTTCTATGAGGACATGTTTGCTCGCAAGTAGTGGCAACATTACAAGCGCATATATCGATCTTTCTCAATTCCTCATATTTTCACGTACATAAATAGTGCATTCAGGAATTCATGCGCTCCTAGAAAATTGGAGCATCATGGTCATCACATCAAGAACACTGTTCTCCATCTGAGCGACAAATCAATATGTTAAAATAATTGACCTCATTTTTCTCTTGTTATGTTCAAATCCGGTGGTAGAATTACAGTTTGAAGTGAACGGTCCAGAATCTATTCCGAAAGATCGGTTTTGTAGAAGACCTTTTTATTTATTTTTTTAAAAAAAATTTTAAATTTATTTATTTATTAATTTTTTCATTTTTTATTATTTATTTATTAATTTTTGCTTTTAGAAGCATCAAATTAAGTAATATATACTCAATCTTCCTGGATAGTAAACATCAAATAACACATTCTATACAAATGGAACGTAATTACACAAGCAAGTGGCCAAAATGTTTTTTGGTAAAAATAAAAACCCCAAAACCTTAAAATATGATAGAACTTCTGGACTAATCCTTCTCTTTTGTTCCTCCGTATGGTCGTACTTCACACTTCAATCAAAATATACATAATTGACAAATAATATACAAGTTAAGAGAAAATTTTTACTGATTTTATTTTATAGGATTAATAAGTTTCGTTTTACAAATATTATACATTTTCATGAAAACTGTACATACAATATATTTGCTGTGTTTTCAGTACATGATAAAGTCATGGGCTTACTTTTTAACAAAAGCTTGAACATACAGAATGGCTCCAGTGTACTCATAATAACCTGTGTGTACTAGAACATACATTGACTCTAACCAATCACAACAATGAAAGACAAGTCCATTAACAGCTTTGACCAGTAGGAGTATACTTAACATTTCATTGTCAACATAATGAACCCATTTCATCCAAGAAGTCCTGCAGGTTTACAGTACAATAGTAATGATATCACATGTGTTGCTGCCGTGTTTATTACTTTCTTTTTTCTTTCTTTTCTTTGTTTTTTATGTGTGCGTTTGTGCGTTTGTGTGTTTGTTGTTTTTGTTCGTTTTTTGTTTGTTGTTGTGCCTGTTGTTTTTGTTTGTTTGTTTTGTGTTGCTGTAGGCGGGGGCGGGGGACGATGATGTATGTTTTCTTTTTTTTCTATCATCTTTCTTCTTATCTCATCTTTCTCCTTTTCTTATCCTTCCTCCTTTTTTTTTAAATCTTAATCCGTCTTTCTCTCTAAAGAAAATGAAAAAAATATTGGGAAAATTGTTCAGATTTATTTGCCAGTTGTTAAGGCCCTAATAAGATTTTTTTTTAGGCTATTGCAGCAATTTTATAAGAAATGTAAAACTTTATTTGCGATTTGGTTATGTGAAAATAAATAGTAATTGTAATTTATATTACTTTTATGAAATGTGAAACTTTCATTACACTTTTGTTTATATGAATCTTATTCTTCTTAAAATGTGTAACTCTATTCACAAATATATTTTACATGGTTTTTTTTTTTGGGGGGGTTGTACTATTTTTTTGAAATGTGAAACTTTAGTTAGCAGTTATATATATGTTAATATCATTTGTAGAATTGTATAAAATGTTACACATTAGGTACAATTTTCTTTATGAGAGAAAAAAATAAAAACTTTTTTTTTTTAAAGTCCATCCCACCCCTTCCCAATAGGCGTATATATGGGCACCATTGAGCCCGGGGGAGCTTAAAAGAGACCGCCTCGGTGCCCGGATATTGGTCATTTTGATGCCTCTTTTTCTTGCAAGTCGCCCCTCTTTCTAATTTGTTATGGTTATGGATTGAATGTTTCTAGGCTGCAAGCATATCAAACTAAGCTAAGCTGGGGGCTAAAGCTTGTAGTTCAGTTGTTGTTGTTGTTGTTTTTTTTTACCCAACTGCCCCAAAACATCGCTAGGGATCCAGCGAGATAAAATATATATTTTCGAATATCGTCATTTCATGAAAACAAAGTAATAGAAACCGTATATATTTGGTTCACATAAAACGTTTCCCAATGTGGGTGTGTGTTGTGTGTGTGCGTGTGCGTGTGCGTGTGTGTGTGTTTGTTTTTCGGCTTGGCTGTCTGTCTGTGCAGGTTGTGTATACTGTATACTGTTCATACATGTAAATTGGCGAGTGCCAGCGTGATGCAAGAACGACTTTAGGACTGGGGTGACGCGAATTGTTTAATATATACATGATATAAGGGTGCCGTGAATAGAAGAGAGTAGAAAAACAATGGTGTAGCCCTTCAGTATCACCTCAAGAATATACTCATGCTTTATTCACACTGAAATGTCATCACCTATATCCACGTAAATACTTTTTTTTATATGTTCTTGTTATTAATGATACTACAGGTACAAAAATAACATTTTGTCTATTCACATAACAAACAAATAATCGTTATTACACCTCGCTACAACATCCAAAAGAAACTAAAGCCAAATAATACACTTCGTTAATGAAAATGAAACTCAAATATAACTCAAATTTGATCAACATATTTTACAAAAAGGTTGTTTGGTTTTGTTTTGGTTTGTTTTTTTCCTTTTCATTTTGATGTTTTATTTCATCGTGGCTTGAGATGTAACACAGATGGGTCTTCTTCACCTTGTGGAAAGGATGGGTTTGGGGGTTCAATTGCCCGTTAGCAGTTCACTTATGTAGTCATTCGTTGCTGAGAACTTTCTTCACCATTCACAGCGCCGATATCACTCCGGAAAAAATTCTATTGGTTCATTTTACTGACTCCTTTTCCGTTCCTTCCAATGTGGTGCAGAGTTTGAAACTAGAGTTTGAAACTAGTTTTGGGTGGTTTTAAGCAACATATGTAATATGCATTTTTCGTGGATTTGAGAACTCGCTGCTCGGTGCATCATTAAAACTTGGCTCCGTTTCGGTGTAATCACCACAGCTGATGATCCCTTTAAGATTTTTGTCTGTCCAATATAACATCCCATTGAATAATATGACATCTTGAGGTAGATAGTTATCAGACACGCCTTGTACCTGCTGCATATTGTTTCCTTGTAGGTCAGTAAATACGATCTCTTTGGCCCCCTCGTCAGCAAAGTATATTCGATTGTCTGACAAAGAATTAAAGAAAAATGACTATTAATTTGAAAAATGACGAATATAAATCATTTATTTAATGGATCGGACGGATAAACAGGGTCGAAATATATGAATAAGTCGTGTGAAAATGTCTTCATTTTCAGTTTCTGTACCAATGAACGATTTTTCTTTCTGTTAAACGATGTTTTATCTGTACATATATTCATACGTATATCACAATGACAGCTGTAATTATAATAACTTAACAGGTGTGAAATCCGTAAAAAGGAAATAGAAGAGGTCATAGGCAAAGCGGAAAGAAACAATGTTTGACTATTCATCACTCCTGATTTTGCTTACCTGATAGACTAACATCTAATCCAACAATTTTGTCATACAATCCATTCTCATATAACAACGTCCGCCCTGTCCTATCGAAGTTCATTCGTTCTATCTTGCTTGTGTGAGACCAGTATAGATGTCTTTTGGCACAAAGAATATGAAAAAGAAATGAAAAGAAAAAAACCCATATAATTGCTCGAATTTCTGAACAAAAAGTTTAATCATGTTAAAAGTGATTTTCATAGATGATTAACATAATTATACATGCAATTATCATATATTATGTAATTTTAACACACCTTCCTACCTCAAAAACAATACAAAATTTGTTTAATAAAACGGAGAAATTGGATCGAAAGAAATTTGGTTTTTTTTATTTGTGGTAGATATGAGGCTTAAGTGCATAAACATTAAACACAGTATTACTTCACAGTGAATTTTGAATTATACACAATAAGTCGCCTTTCCAATAATTTGTCAGGATACAAGATTCGATTACGTAAATAGTTAGTTTTTTTCTAATGATTACACTTATTTGTGAACATAGCATAAATAATTTAAAGTTCCCAGAAAATTTTAGGATTAGTAGTAACCTGTGGAATGACTATTATCTAGCCTTCTGGTCTATGATTTTATTCCCCTATAACTCATTCGATTTGATCGTGGAGTGGAGCAATGTAGTCTGTATAATCAGCCCATGTATGTCTTGTCTTATGAAGAGTTGCGATTCATTTTATCAATCCTACCCTCCTTAGCCAAAAGTATTGCAACATATAGAAATTCGTTTGCTTTTTAGTAAATATTCTTTTTTATATCGGTGTTTTGTTCTAAATTATTGAATCATGACCAAAATTTCGGTATAAAAGGGAAGGTAGACATGGTCCACTTTCTCTTTCAAGGCCACTGAGCCACTCATCCACACATCATGGTTAAAACAGCCGAGTTATCTAACGAGCAACGCTGACAAATCGTCGCCCTTAGGGAGGAGGGGGTTTCGGGGGCTCAGAATGATGAACACTTTCAGGTATGCCGTCAAACGGTGTACAGAGTGTGTAAACGCCATGGGGAAACAGGCAACTCTGACAAACAACTACGATCTGGCAGAGGTAGAACGACCACGCGTCGGGAGACGCCTTTACTCCAACAATCTTCATGCCCGCATTTCGAGGAGGAAGATTCTCATATCTCGCGTCAATTGCCGGAGACGCATCAGGTGGGCCACCAGAGCTAGGGATTGGACGGTGGACAATTGGTGTCACTTCGTCTTTTTCGACGAGAGCAGGTTTTGCGTTTCTTCCGACGATGGAAGAGTGAGAGTCTGGCGTGAACGCAACACCTCGTACCACCCAAGGAACCTGACCTACACTCAAAAAAATGTAGTTTCAGTCATGATCTGGGGGTGTGTCGGCATCTATGGAGCCGCGATCTTGTTGTCGTGGACGGGAACATCGATAACGTCCGATATCAGGAGATTCTGGACTCTCACTTGTTTCCGTTCATTGGGTAACATCTTTGGCGACGCCCAACACCCGTTCATTTTCCAGGATGACAACGCCGCGGCGCACAGGGCTGCCCAAATGGACCAATGGCATGGCGAAAACGGCGTCAACAGGGTGTAGTGGCCAGCGCAATCACCAGATGCTAACCCGATAGAGAACCTGTGGGATTACATCAAGAGAGCCCTCATCAAGGAACGACCAACCACCAGGGAGGGTTTGATCCGCTCTATCTTCCTGGCCTGGGGCAGCATCACCCCTGAAAGATTGCATGGTCTCTACGCGACTCTGCCAAGGAGGATGTATGCCATTATCAGAATTCGAGGACACGACAAATGCTAGAACTTGATGAAGTTTACATGAACAATAATTCTTGACATGTCAATGAAATGTACCTGATAATAAGATCTTAAAACATGTACTACAGAAATTCATTAAAAACATCGCTTAATTACATGTCATAAATTGCCTCCTGTGTAATGCATGTGCCTATGTTGCAATACTTTTGGCAAGGGAGGGTAAATTAATATAATCCTATAGTTTGGATGATTTGCGATCAATGCCGATCAACTACAACTCTTTAGAAGACGGGACCCGGTATCGTGAGGGATGTTGCCGTGATACAAACTACTGATTTATGAAATGTATAAATTTACTGTGTTGACTCCATAACGACAACGGCACGTGGCTTGTCGATATCGGAATAAACCTCGTCCGCCTCTGCCGTTCCATCCAGATTGATCGATTTGATGGCCGGTTCGTCTCGAAAAGCACAATACAGTCTTCGGGCTGTCTCTGCAATGGCTATGTCTACAGGACCTGTTGATTCGATTGAGTGAATATCGTTGAGATAATATACATTATATCGCACTGGAATAACCACAAAGACGAGAGGGAAACCTACACTCCAATAGCTCGGGATCCTGTTCCAAAATAACCATCCTTTCAAGTCCATAAGATTTGACCCCTTAAAGTTAGTTAGACGATTTAAGTCGATGACGAAAAGGTTGTCAGCCTGACCGTAGCCGTCGGTATTACTAAGCCCCCAGGTGTCCCAATCAGACCCCAAATTTGGATGGATTTCACCCCATGTACCCCATGCATCAAACTTTGTCAGTAGGAAGTAGTATGTCTGAACAAAACCAACGGCTATGTGACTGACGTGCTGAAATTTACGATTTACGTGTTACTTATCTTCCAAGCTCATCTGCAATGTCTTTCAAACAGGTGAAAATGGTTAATAGGAGTTTTCATAATCCTGAAGTATTTTGGGCTACTCTGAGAAAGCAATATATTTTTCACAATCTTATAATCAAATTGCACCTTTTAAGAAACCAGTAATCCGAATTGAATTATGTAAATCTGAACTGAATTGAATAAAGAAACTTGATTTATAAAAGTTGGGAGGTAACATATGTTTTTTATTGTCATCTAGAGCATTTAGGGGGCAATGTTTTATCTAAGGGCACTTTGATGTTTTTAGGGGGGCCTGACAACTTCCCTAATAAAATATCATAATATTTACCATTGTAGTTAAAGTTTGGAATGCTCTCCTTGTTTGTTCCGTCCAGATTAGCACTGTAAATCAGTTTGTCTCCGGTTTCTGTCCAGTAGACTTTATCATCCAAATGGTCAAAGGTTACGTCCCACGGTTCAGTGGCCGGTGCAAGAGGCATCTCGGTGAATGTCATACTCTCCAGAGCAGCCCAGAAGATTTTATTGTGACCACTGTCGGTGACGAAGACCTTGGCATCTTGTGGTGATTTGAGAAAGTGAGAGTAAATAATAGCGAATTTCGTATGTACCATGTCTGTAGAATCTGTCGATGGGTATACTTTTATGGTCTCTGACATAAGTATGCTCCGGCGACAATAATTGCTCCGGGCTTTATTTCGGCAAAGATATAGGCCCGTATTTTGAACTCCGGTTTAACTTAAACCGCGGTCTAAGTGTGGTTTAAACCCAGTCTAAAACTACCCTTTGAACCTGAGTTTTAGAAAATCACATTCTGAAATGCGGTTTAACTTAAACTCCAGTCTAGTATGGCTTAACTTAGAGTGGAGTTTAAATTAACCCTTTGCCTACGGGAACCGGGTGGTCCCTGTGTTAAAAATATGTGTATGAGAGAATTCAGTAGTCAACGGGTTAAACCGGAGTTCAGAATACTGGCCATAGGGTTTAGGTTAGGGTTGAAAGTGGGTTTGAAGTTAGGTTTAGGTTTAGGGTTGTGGTCAGGTTAAGTGTTAGGTCAAGGGTTGAAGTTTATAATTTGGTTAGTGTATACGAAATAGACGAGGAGCAATTGTCACCAGAGTATGTGTCGTACAACCAATGTCATTTCAAAGCCGAAATTTAACAAATGATACCTGATTTAAAGTTACGTTTACATGAACATGGTTGAGAGTTCATGTTCTCTTACCCTCTCAACACTTGCCTGAAAGTTATGCATTCATTACCACGGGGAAAATGTATAATGCCTTATTCCATAATAACATCCTTCCTTAGTTTAAATCTACCTTATCCAATCCTATGCATGTACGATGGTGACCATCTGTTGGTGAAAAAATTCACATGATAACCCGTTTGTGCATGTTTGCAGAACTGCCGGTAAAAAAATAAATTTGCACAATATACACGGAAAATATCATTCATATTCATAATAACTAACGATGCTCTTTTAACAATGAAGCCTTTAGAAAGATATTTTAATGAAATAAGAAAATTTAAGAATACCATCATTATGAATTAATTCACTTTCGTGCATCTAAGACTGAAGTTTCGATTTTCGTTTTTTTTTCTTTCTTTTTTTTCTTGCTTTTCCCTTTTGTTTTCTTTGATTAGGCCATTTTCTTAAAACTTACTATGAATATTTTGTGTTGGCGACTGGGTGGTTGTTGTGGGAAACGTTGGTGTTGTAGGCTGAGTGGTTGTTGAGGGGCTCGTTGGTGTTGTAGACTGAGTGCTTGTTCTTTGAATTGTTGTTTTGGACTGGGTTTTTGTTGTAGAAATCATTGTTGTCGTAGATGGGGTGGTTGTTGTGTGAATTATTTTTGTCGTATACTGAGTAGTTGCTGTAGGAGTCGTTGGTATTGTAGACCGGGTAGTTGTTGTGTGGAAATTTGTTGCTGTTGATTGACTTGTCACAGGATTACCCGTCGGCGTTGTTGCATGAGTATTTGTGACATGACTGCTTGTTGTTGTTGCCAGTGTTGATGTTATAAGGGGCAACGTCGCCGGTGTTGTGTGAATCCCTCCTTCTGAAGAAACATCTACTGTCTGCGTTGTAAGAGTAGTTGATTCAGGAGTTCGTTCTGAAGTTGCTACCTGTGTCGATGTTGCTTCCTTGTCGGATGGAGAAGTTGCTTTGTCAGAGAATGCTAGCGTGGTAGACCAAGGCGACAAAGTTGTTTGATCAAACGGTAAGTTCACGACTGTATAATAACTTTAAGTACCTATACTGATGCAATAAAAAGATCAGATGATGAAGATGGGTCTGGTTTTGTGTATTTCAATTGATTTTACAAAACGAAATTATGAATTTCATTATCATTCATTAAACCTTTGTAACGTTTCTATTTCTTAAACTGAATTAAAATCATCGTACTTGTTTTTTTGCAGTGAGGTTCAAGGCTTAATTTGTAATAATCAACCTTAGTTGAAAATAGCATTGTTTCGTATTTTTACCATGATTCCTGGTTCTTCAATTTAACGTCAAAATCTTTGATTTGCATACATCGGTAATGTCCAGTGACGTATGTTTGTTTGTTTGTTTAAACACCAACTTTGTGTTGGAAAAATGTGTTCCTTTAATTGTTTATTTCGGGGAACTGGCTATTATATGCTGGTGACTCATTAACTCTTTCACTGCTACGGCATGGCTTGTACCTGTACCTGCTTGTACCTGCTCTTCGGTACTTGTTACATATGTTCAGAATTAAATGGCCACTAAACATTCTCGTGCCAAAGCTTTTTTAATATGACTTTTTTAGAAACTGCCATTCAGTTGAAGATTAAAATGAGGTTGCCAAATTAAAGGCTATGGGAAAAATTGGGGGGGACAAAGTATTTTTTACAATTAGCTATCTATATTGGTTCAATGGACATCAAAAACTCAGTGTGGCTGCCTCTGTTTTCATCATGCTGCAGATGCAGGACATTTTTTTTCGCCTTTTTTTCAGTTGTTCATAATATTTCTGGTAAAGTGCCATCACACTTCTTTTGTTTAAAATTGAATTCCAATCAATTTCAAATATTTGCTTCTCGATATTTCATCCTGCTGTTTTCTCCTCACGCCTTTTCCCTATTTTACACTAATCATGCTAAGCTGGTGCATTAAACTTGATATTACTTTTGTTGTCAAGAACGATTTGCTATCAGCTTTGAAAGAGGGCAAAATTAGTTGAGTAGACTTACCTTGGGAGGGTACACAGACATATTGCTGACATTTCCCATTTCGTGGGGCAGCAAATGCTTGATTGTTTACTCTCACTGGAACCAGTACAATTGCCGACTTGTCAGCCAGTATTATTGGTTTACAAAACGACGCATTGGCCAAATCTAGGTTGAAGATTTTAAAAAAAATATACTGAATAATTCCATGTCAAAACATATCAATGCGGAATTAAAGAAATATTTCGATACTCATTTTGGCATATTTTGTGTCAGAGAGTGCTTCAATGCTTCATTGTTTACAGTGATCCAGTGTATCTAAGCTTTCACATGACCTTGTTTCTATCCACATGATAATCTTAAGTTATTCTAACAGCTTTTTAACTTTTTGTCTCACGATAACTAGAAATTCTCTGCTCATTTGTCCATTGCACCATTTTACCTGCACAGGATGCATAATTGTTTTTCTCGAATGGCACATGTACTTAAAGGTTTGCTGAACTTAAAAAAGTGAAAAAATGGGAAGGATACATGTGTTACCAAAGTAACTGATAGTAGACTTTCATACAAAAAGATAGCTTCCCAAATAAGCTATGTTCATTTTGAAAGAGTCAATAAAAAAGGCTTACCTCAAACAAGGTATGCAGATTAAGCCAAAGTTGTGTCATCATAACAAAGGTAATAGCATAAACTTTTCTTGCAATAAGCCTTTTCTTGAGTTTGAGTTGACAATAATGCCTTTTCTATTCAAGTGCACAAAACCAATTGAAATAACGCAGCAATTGTTTTCAAACTGAAATAATACATTCGTTGCTTAAGCCCAAATTTGGTACAAGAGGATTTGACAATACTTTTTGAAAAGCCCGCTGCTCAGTCATCCGTGACAGCATGGTTATGAATGAGGTGTAGGCCAGGAGCCTGTCCCGAAATAGTCACCCCATTTTACATAAGAGATATGAGATTTGACCCCTTAAAGTTACTTAGAGCATCCATGTCATTCACAAAAAGCTTGTCAGCTCGAACGAAGCCGCCGGGTTTGGCCCCAGAGCCCCATAAAAGGCCCCAAAGTCGGTTCGATTGCAATCCATCTAATATATGCGCCAAACTTTGTCAGAAGGGAGGTGTATGAGTATACATTACCAAAACACCAAAAACTGACAAAATTTTCTGTCGGGGTGGGTCGTCAGACCGCCCCTAAAAATTGGGGAAAATTTTTCCCCTTAAGGCCCATCGACCAAATTTTGTCAGAGGGAAGAGGTATGGGTGTACATTACAAAAATATAAAAACTGACAAAAAATTCCATCGTGAAGGGGGTGTAACACGCCCCTGCACAAAAACACAAAAGTGCCCCTAAACCAAGCTTTGCTTCCCAAAAAGCTCTGGGTGTAGGAAAAACCAATTTTTGGCATTACAACCTTAATAACTCCAAAGTGTGTCATTCAATTCAGGTCAAATTTACATAGTACAATTTTAACTTTCCTCGTGTGCAATTTGGTGTCAAATGATCATTTCAATAATAAATTATTAAATTGTGAAAATTGCTTTGCTTTCTCTAAAGTAGTAAAAAAAAAAAATATTGTCAGGATTATGTAAACACAGCCATTGTCCACCTGCTCCTGTTTGACAAGGCATAATAGAGAACCTTGCAAGGTATTTGTGTAATTAACACATGAATGGTAAATTTCAACATGGTAGCCACATAGCCAAGATACTTAACAAGCTCCTCTGCACCTTGGTCACGTTTATATGATATTGGTGATGTAAATGAATTCTGGAGTATCTGGAAATCAATTTTTATTTCCATTATAGATAAAGTTGCTCCAAAAAAGTCAGTTCGTGTTAAAGATCAGTCTCTTTCATGGATTACATCACGTATTAGAAAACTGATGAGGAAACGCGATAGAGTTCATAATAAATTTTTGAAAGTTAAAAACAAGGTTATAATGCAAAAAGATTTTTCGTTAAATATATTATGTGAAGATCTCTGGATAAAATATAAAAATCTTCGGAATATGGTCAACAAATCTGTGATGAATAGTAAAAACGAATATTTAAAAAATCAAATAAAGAAAAATGTAAATGATGTGCAAAAGATGTGGAAATGTTTAAAATCATTATTACCTAAAAAAGCTTCACAACTTCCATCTATTCTTTATGACAATGATATGGTATTTGATAACGATAATGATATTGCAAATGCTTTTAATGACTATTTTATTCGAATAAATGCCAATTTTCAGCAAGAGATGAATGCCAAAGAAACCGACGAAGGGTGTACTATTATATCCGGTGCTTCTAATTCTGTTTTTAATTTTGTTTCTATTGAAGAAGAATATGTTGAGAAATTAATATCAAATTTAGATGAAAAAAAAGCAACAGGATCTGATGATATTAATGTAACCTTTTTACTAAAATCTAAAGCTCTCATTGTACCTTTTATTGCAAAGTTAATAAATATGTCTTTTGCAACGGGGGTCTACCCTGATGATTGGAAGTATGCAAAAGTTTTTCCGTTATTTAAAAAAGGTGATATAAATTTTGTTGGTAATTTTCGACCTATTTCCATTTTACCTGCTGTAAGTAAGATAATTGAAAGGATTGCTCATGAGCAGCTGTATGATTATTTAGTAAACAATGATATTTAAAGTAAATCACAGTTCGGATTCCGTTCAGGGCATTCCACATGTGCGGCTCTTGGGTCTTTAACGGATAGTTGGTTACACTGTATAGATAAAGGCCTTATTGTAGGTGCTCTGTTTATTGATTTACGACGCGCTTTTGATACCGTTAATATTGAAATATTATTGAATAAATTGAAGAAAATAGGTTTGAGTAATTTATCCTTGGCATGGTTTGATTCTTATTTAAATAATAGACGGCAATATGTTGCAATACAGAATGCTAAATCTAGTGATCGAATTTTTTCTATTGGCGTTCCACAAGGGTCTATTTTAGGTCCTTTGCTTTTTTTGATATATATTGATGATATGATAAATGTTTTGAAACATGGAAAAATTGTAATGTACGCTGATGACACTACCCTTTTTGTAAGTGGAACCACCTTTTTAGAAGTACAGACAAAACTTCAGAGTGATTTTAATGCTATAGGTAGATGGATAAATTGTAATAAGCTATATCTGAATGTCGATAAAACAAAATTTATGATTATTGGGAGTAAACAAAGATTGAATATTAGCAAAAATGACTCCATTTCTATAAAGTATGAAAATATATGTATTGAACAATGCACGAGTTTTAAATGTCTGGGTATTTTTATTGATGACAATCTATTATGGTCTAATCATGTAGATTATTTATGTAAAAAAGTATTTGCAGGTCTTGCCATGCTCAGGAGAGTAAAACCATATGTTGATGAAACTTCAATGAAATTATTATATACATGTCTTATTCAATCACAAATTGATTACTGTTGTGAAATTTGGGGGAATAGATCTTTGAGTCATATAGAAAAGATAACGAAATTACAAAAGAAAGCTGCCAGATTGATATCAAATTGTAATATATATACTCCATCTAATGAATTATTTGGTCGCCTGAAATGGATGCCTTTTAAGGAACGGGTTAGATATTTTAGATGTATATTTGTTTTTAAATGTCTTAATGATTTGTCTGCTGATGTTTACAAAGGTATTTTTAAAGAAGTCTCAACGAAACATAATATTAACACTCGGCAATGTGCTAATCATGACCTTATAATTGGTAAATGTCATACAGAATATTATAAGCATGCAATATGTAATGACGGTGCAACTCTATGGAATAATTTGCCTATAAATATCAAGCAAACAAGTGATTTAAACAATTTTAAATTTTCCTTGAAGAAGCATTTTCTGAATCTGAGTTAAGATATTGTCACTGTTTGGAATAAACATTATTTATTTTTTTCTGCTCCCAAGGTTTCCCTTTCTCTATCTCTCATTCTTTATATTATCATTGTTTATCCTTACATCAGTAAGTTTAATAGTTATGATTACCGACACTGATTATTTATTGTGGTTTAGTTTTGGTACAGTTTTATTGAATTCGTTTATAATTATTTATGTTACTGCTTATTTGATATATGTATGATCATCTGATTGTAATTCAAATCATTTTTAATTGTATGTAGTTTTTTGTATTTTCAGGGCCCCATGGAAGATCAACTTTTGTTGAATGGGCTACCCTGATGAAATATCAATAAATAAATAAAAATAAAATAAAAAATAAAAAATGTCTTGTAAAACAGGTGCAGATAGGCAATGGATGTGTTTACATAATCCTGACAATATCATTTGACTACTTTTGAGAAAGCAATACAATTTTCACAGTTTAATAATATTTTAATGAAATGATCATTTGACACCAAATTGCACCCCAAGAAAGTTACAATACTCAAGATTATACTTTGTAAATTTGACGTGAATTGAATGACACACTTTGGAGTTATTAATGCCAAAAATGGTTTTTCTCTACATCCAAAGCATTTTGGGCAGTAAAGCTTGGTTTAGGGGCACTTTGGTGTTTTTTCAAGGGCGTGTTACATCCCTTTCCCGATGGAAATTTTTGTCAGTTTTTATATTTTTGTAATGTACACCCATACCTCTTCCCTCTGACAAAATCTGGTCCATGGGCCTTAAGGGGAAAAATTTGCCCCAATTTTTAGGGGCGGTCTGACAACCCATCCCGACGGAAAATTTTGTCAGTTTTGGTGTTTTGGTAATATAGTCATACATCTTCATTCTGACAAAGTTTGGCGCATATTTAGATGGGTTGAAGAAATCGATCCGACTTTGGGGCCCTTTACGGGGGCTCTTGGGGCCAAACCCGGCGGCTTCGTTCGAGCTGACAAACTTTTTGTGAATGACATGGATGGTCTAAGTAACTTTAAGGGGTCAAATCTCATAATGTAGAATGGGGTGACTATTTCGGGACAGGCTTCCAGACTAGTATCATTAGACATAATTTAAGTTGCTTTTTACTATAATATAAATTTCAAGCTGATAGAGGTTATGACTTTTTAATTAGAAGCTACCAACGTTGGGTATTCTTTTTTTTTTTTTTTTTTTTGATACGCACTGCTCCACACAATCTTAAATCTCAGTCGTAAACAAAGGCAGATAATTACGTTTAATGTCCATGTATACAGTCAGTAGTACGAACACCGTAACTGGGTACGAGATTGTGAGGATGGACTGGAAGTGCGAAAAAAATATGTGATGATGAAAAAAAAAATCAAAATTAAAACAAAGAGAGGAATCAAAGGTGATTTTTTTTAAAGAAACACCCTGATTTGGATTTTATAGAAGCAATACTATCAACAATTCATGATTCATTTAATCATATTTCATTAACAATATATCTATCCCTCTGTCACTGTCAAAATCTTGGAAAAAGGCACAGACATGAAACACATACGTTATTCAAATCCTTATTTTGTGAATTTAACCACTACATTCTTAGTATTAAAGCGATAACACCCATTTATCAACACTGAATACATGAAACATTTGGACGCAGTAGGTATACCTAAGGGTCCTTCAGACAACTTTTTTTTTTCCTGAGGCTATTTGTTTATCCAATCATGCCAAAATAATAACGACAATCTAATTTCAACAAACAATGCTATTCCAAACATGACATGGATCGAAAACACGAAATTGCGGATTTTCACAAGAACGTAATTGGGACCAACTTACCATCTTAAAACGTCTTCCGATGTGTTCTCACTTAATGTAAATGACCATTTAATGGCGTGTTTGACGGTGGCTGGCAATTATCTGACTATTTGACCATCTGACCATATCACTTTGAATACTATTAAACGACCTTTTCGAAGATGTGCAAAAAGGGTAACTTATGCTGGTTCTATAGCGTGTCCAAGATCTAGCTTACTTCCGTTTGAACTCCCCCTCATCATATCTCTCTTTCAGACATTTTCTTTATCTCCTTTCTATCATATCAAATGCCATCTTTGTGATACCATCCTCAGCCATCCCCGGTTTCTCAGCATGTTTGTCTTCTTGGTCGTATTCTATGTGCGTGTCCCCTACCTTTCACCGGTATTCCCTCCTATTCTGTCTGTTTCCTGAAAGAATATAGTTAATTACTTCAACTTGCACGTTACCGGAAATTAAACTAGCAAGGTTATTGATCATTCTGGCAGAAATCTATTTATTAAATGGAAAGACAAAGACAAGGTTAAATTATGTCTGTTTTCAAATTTGTAGCTTCACATTGATCTATTTTAGGCTCTCTGTTGTTTTTAATCATGTTAATGAATGTCAACGATATATCAAATGTTTGAAGATGGCTACAACATATGTTGCTTGGTGAAGAGATGGATAAACTGCCGGATAATCGCTTTTGCACAATATTTAAAACATTTACGTCACGCACGAGTTACAATTAATTAATAATACATCGATTCGAAACATTTATGTTTTTAAAGCGAATTCCTCTGATGATTTTTTTTTCTATTCATTATAAAAAATGATTATCAACAGTTTGGTTAAGAAATGAACAGCATAAATATGATATCAACTATTGTGAGAAAATATGTTCTAACCAAACATATATGAATATTAAAAACGACGAATACTCTAACCATGATGGGTAAAAATTTTACCCAATGCGTATACTTTTTACCCAATTTTTTGTGTAGTATTCATTCAGTATTTAATCACTTTCAAAATAAAATCCACACCGATATGTGTCTCATACTCAAAGTATCTAATGGAAAACTAGTATCACAATCATGAAATCATTTACAACAGCGTATAATATTTATTCCAAACTGTTCCAACCATGAATCAATGAAAATTGAAAACGTACATGTCTACCAAATGGATCACTATTGAATATGTTTATCTAAAACTGGCAGTGTTCGATATGTTAGTGGCATTTTCGTATGTTATACTAAACACTTGAAATAGCATACGTGTAATTAATATTCTTTTGACGTAAAATGGCCCAATATAGAAGTGAGATTTATGATTATCGAACTTAATAAGGTTAAGTTTCATAAATTCTGTCTAACTTTTTATATACTATGAGGAAAAAAATGAAAGCTCATGAATTTAAAATGAGACGAATTGGGAATTAATGAGAGAAGCCATAACTTTGATTTTTCTTTGTACGATGTGGAAATGATGATTATACATATTTCATTAGACGAGTCACCCACAGAAATTCGCACCCGTCGAACAGTTTATCATTATAAGCCATGCTCAATACAAATACAGCTGTGAGTGCGAACATATTTGAATTTGACCATCGAGGGTTCTACACGAACGAACATACAGCATAGCCAGACGTTCAGCTCAGGCGTAAAGAGAGTTGATGGGTAGTAGTATGGGAGCCTGTCCCGAAATAGTCACCCCATTTTACCAGTAAGATTTGACCCGGTAAAGTTATTTAGACCATCTAAATTATTGACAAAAAGGTTGTCAGCCTGACCGTAGCCGTTGGGTTTAGCCTCGAGAGCCCCTAAAAGAGACCCCAAAGTCGGTTCAATTTCATGCCATCACCCCCATGCACAAAACTTTGTCAGTAGGAGTAGTATGACTGGACATTACAAAGCACACAGAACTGACAAAAATTTCCGTCGGGATGCTTGGTGTCAGACGGCCCCTAAAAATTGGGGGAAAATTTTCCCCTTGAAGCCCAGGGACCAAATTTTGTCAGAAGGAAGAGCTATGGATGTACATTCCAAAAATATAAAAACTGACAAAATTGTCCATGGGGAAGGGGGTGTCAAACCCCTTGAAATGAAAACCCCAAAGTGCCTTTTGAAAATCGCTTCCTACACCCCCCCCCCCAATAAAAAATGCTCTGTCTGTAAAGAAAAAAAACATTTTCTTACCTTATGACTATGATAACTCAAAAGTGTTTAAATCAATTCAATTCAAATATTGATAACATTATTTTGAGTACAATAATCTTCCTGTGGTGCAATTTGGTGTTAGTTGGTCTTTTGATTAATGAGTTATTAAATTGTGAATAATTTATTACTTTCTCAAAAGTAGCCCCAAAATATTGTCAGGATTATGTAAACACACCCATTGTCCATCTTCACCTGTTTGACAAGACATAATAGAAGTGCTTTTTACGTATCTGTGGTATGTGACTACCAGGCTGAAATGTACTATTTAAGTGTTAATTATACAGATACCAAGCAAGCTCCTCTATAATTATGCCTTGTCAGATGGTCAGTGGGTGTGTTAACATAATCCTGACAATATTTTTGGGCGACTTTTGAGAAAGCAAAACATTTTTCACAATTTAATAGCTTATCAATGAAATGACCAATTGACACCAAATTGCACCTCAAGAGAATTATTATACTCAAAAATAAATCATGTAAATTTGAATTGAATTGAATGAAACACTTTTTAGTTATCATAGTCAGAAGGTAAGAAAATGGTTTTCCTTTACATACAGAGCATGGGGGGGGGGGGGGGCAAAGCGTTGTCAAAGGGCACTTCGGGGTTTTCATTTCAGGGGGTCTGACTTTATATTTTTGGTCCCTGGGCTTCAAGGGGAAATATTTACCCCAATTTTTAGGGCAGTCTGACACCCCATCCCTATGGAAATTTTTGTAAGTTTTTTGTGTGCTTTGTAATGTCCAGTCATACTACTTCCTACTGACAAAGTTTGGTGCATGGAGGAGATGGGGTGAAATCGACCCGACTTTGGGGTCTCTTTTGGGGGCTCTCGGGGCTAAACCCGATGGCTACCATCAGGCTGACAACCTTTTTGTCAATGACTTAGATGGTCTAATTAACTTTACGGGGTCAAATCTCATAGGTAAAATGGGGTGACTATTTCCGGACAGGCTCCTGGCCTATAGGTTTATTTGCGAACTTCTGTTAAAATCCATGATACTCACATGCAGAATGCGAAAATATTGAGCGCATTGCTCCTTTGAAGAACAGGAGACAAATTTCCTGATTTTTTTTTTTGTACAGTACAAAGCCTGAAATGCAAAAAAATGGGGAGGGACGTGACAGGGACTAAAATTAGGCAAAAGCCTGAAAACTGGCATCCCTGCTTGATAATCATTGTTAATCATTAATATTACAGCTAGAATATAAAATCTGGGCATCAGTGCATCATACCTGTGCTCTCTTAAAAGGCAGAAACATGAACCACAACCAAGAAAGAGAAAGCTTAGAGTTACAGAGAGAGCTATGAAATGAGTCATTGTCGGGGTCACGAAGAGGGGGAGAGTTCGCAATAGGGATTTGAGAGGGAGAACAATAGTGATATAGCACAAGAAATTAAATCGAAGAGGTGGAGGTGGGCGGGTTATCTAGCCAGTAGAGATGATGATAGGTGGACACACATTATATACTGGACCCCCAGAGCTTATACCAGAAGAAGAGGCAGGCAAAATAGGAGGTGGATGGATGATAACAGAGAATATGGCAGTGTTACATGGAAGAGGATGGCACAGGATAGAATGAAATGGAAAAATGTTGAGGAGGCCTTTCTTCAACAGTGGAGAGAAATAGGTAGATAAGATAGATGGATAGAATAAAAGATTTACGGTAAAACAACTCAATAGGAATGTATATTTCTTGACAGTTTGACGACTCCACGATTTGTCCTTTCACATGAGCGTATACCTTTCAGGTGTGTTTCCACACCGACATACTGGAAATATCAAACCGTTTAACCACTTTCTTCAGATTGAGGAGGAGGATTGATAGGTTCAGCGGTACTGGATCTCAGGAATGTACTCGCCTGCGTCCTCGTTACTTCCATTCCCGTCGTCAATAAAGTGGAGGAAGAAGCGGGATCTCCAGAAGCTGTTGTTGAAGATGTCGTCTCCTGGGTCACTACCTTCGATGGGGGTGTGAGGGGTGGACTGGATGGTGAAGATGAATACTTTGTAGTAACGCCTGTACTTCCTTCTCCGGCGTCAGAGGATGGTGCCGTATTTTCCTCTAGAGTTGCTGTCGTAGCAGTCACTGATGCAATGTCCACAAGAGTAGATGAATCAGTGGTAGGAACACCTGTAATTCCTTCGCCAATGCGAAGAAAAACATTAGAAAACAAAATAACAGAATAGATAAGAATTTTCCAAAACAATAAAATACAAAAGAATTAATTTGAAATTTGAAAGTTTGTCAATGCGGTATTGTTGACTAGCTCATTAAAAATCTTTTTCCAAAAACATTGACCTTCAGACCTCATTTCTTACAGAAATGGTAATGAATATGTAAAAACAGGTATCTAATATGCATAAATTATGGTGAAATAATGAAATTGAAAAAATTTCGTCAAAGAAAATATGCAACATACACACCGATCGATGTTCATGCAAAAATTTCGCGTCGATTGGACCTTCCTTCTTAGGACAGGGTGACACGACATTTGCTCCTGCGACATTTGCTCTGCCGTCCATATCTCGAAAGGTCAAAGGTTAAGGTCAAGGTCATGATATGTTTTTGTTTGTTTTTTGTTTGTTCAGGACAATGTGAAGATTAGGATTAGGGTAAGGGTTAGGGTTAGGGTTAGGTTTAGGTTTAGGATTAACATGGCTAAGTTAGACCGGAGCAATTGTCGCAAGAGCAAATGTCATACATCCAACAACAAAAAATCATCAGAGGAATTCACTTTAAAAACTTAAATGTTTCGAATCGAATGTCATGGAACCTAGGACAGCCCCCCCCCCCCCGAACAATAAGCTTTCTAGAAGCCCAGTTAGAATAGGTTAATGATCACTTATCAAAATGAATTAGGCCATGAATTGGAACAACTTTTTTTCATACTGAAACCCGTCAAGGAGGATAGATAAATATACTTTTTTTTAAAATCAATTCCATAATATTTGTTTGCCTATCTCTGAAGCGCTCGGAATTGAAGCTCATTTTCTGGTTGAGGAAAAGCAATTAATACTCGAAATATTTTTTTTTTAATTTTTACGCAAAACCTTGGAAAGAACAATAGGTTCCAATAAAATAGAACAGCTCGTGTATGCAATTGAAGAAATGGTTTGAAAATGTTATCATTTCATTTAATAAGTATCAGCAATTGGTAGAAAAGGGTATTCAAATAAACCAAAAGTAATATAATACTTATCCATGATGAATCAATATGAATCGTTTTGTATCAAAAAAGAAATTAACGTTTTCATTACTTTTTCTTCCTAATTTGTCATGTTTGTAAACGATCTGGTGCGATAGTCATTGTAAATAAAATCCTTCAGATCTTCTTACATTTTCTTGTTTAATATTCTTACTTTCTTCGGTCTAAAACACATACGATTGTTAAGATACGCATTAATACTTTTGTTATTGTATACTATGACATTCTGGTGACTATTAATCTACTACAGCCTATCTACTATTCCTATACTGATCATGCTGATATCACGTCTTATACTACTACTATTATTATTAAACTGACATCGACTACCAGTACTACTACTAATTCTACTACTACTACTACTACTACTACTACTACTACTTCTACTACTATTACCACTGCTACTACTACTACTACCACTACTACTACTACTATTACTACTACTACTACTACTACTACTACTACTACTACTACTACTACTACTACCACTACTACTACTGTTACTACTACTACTACTACTACTACTACTACTACTACTACCACCACCACCGTTCCACCATCACCACCACCACCAACACCACCACCACCACCACCACTACTACAACAAGACCTACTATTACTACTACTACTACTACTACTACTACTACTACTACTAAGTCTATGACTAATTCTACTCACTACTATAATGTAGTATTGACGTTGCTATCCAACAGTCTAGTTACTAAAACTAGACTTTGTTTTTTATATTCCTTGTACGTGGTATATAGAAAAAATGTCTTGTTTTAATTGGAAATTTGTAATCATTTGTTTGATTCGATCCACTTTAGACCGTTTTATAACCTGAAATATATATATTTTTTTAATGAAAAGGGGGTTTTCCCTCTCCCGATAATTGTTGTTGGGTCAACTTTGACGATGATTCGACCTACATTAAATATCAGTCAATATTGGGAGCTCAAACATGAAATATTTTTATTGAAGCACTAATATCCGATGCACTCTTTTGTTTGAATCATTAATGACGTCTAAGATCCGGAAAAAGTCATGAAAATGATTGATGCCATGAAAGTGCTGGGGTTTAGTGTATTATTTTCATCATAAATATTATTGACCCCGTTCTATAAACGTTACTACATCGTACACGAACACATTGAGAACAAAGCTAGACTCTAAGCAGAATCACGTATTGGAAGCATAGTTTTCTCACGCACTCAAATGAAGCTATGGGTTTAATTAAAGCAATGGTTCTTTAAAGAATTAACCATATGACCCAATCACACCTACCCGGTAAGACCCATCCCCCTAATAAAAAGATGGATGAATAAATGAATAAATTAATAAATGAAAAAAATAATAAACACAATGAAATGAACACATAAAACAAATAAAACCAAAATTAAATAATCAAAAATAAAAATGGGCTTTAGATTTTGAAATTATTCACTTTTAATTGATATCATCCTACTGAGATATGCACTTCAGTGTATTTCATTATTAATATTCTTGTAATGAGATCCGGAAAGCTAAACAGCAAAAGAAAAGAAAAGAACGTGTTTGCATCTCATTCCAACATGTTCAATGCTTCATTTGAAAGGGAATAAGTTCATGAGACTTACCTGGTGGAGGTATACAGATGTAGTGCTGGAACCTACTATTTTGTATCAGAGTCAGTGGACCATTTTCTGTTCTCATTGCCATCATCTGAATGACAGATCCATCAGGTAAAACAAGCGGCTTACAATAAGACGCATCTGTCATATCTACATTGAGTTGAAATAGTTAAGTAATCAAATTAACGAGTTAAAAATCGTTCCAATGTCCCCCCCCCCCTTCTTGCACCCGCTTAGTGACAATAAAGTGTTGGCTTTGCAACCCACAACCCCCCCCCCCCCCCCGACACACACACACACACACACACCCTCATCTCCTTTTTTTTTCTTTTTTTTTTCTAATGATCTTTATTTTGATTTCACTCAATAATACATGGATTTTTTTTCTTTTTTCAAAATTATTTTCATTGAATTACATAACAGAAATACAATAAATATCACAACTAAAATATTTCAGTGACTTACATGATCATATGAACAATAGAAGATAAGGCTTGACACACTGAAATACATTACCAGAAATACAATTAATCATCACTAAAACTGTTTCAATGAATTAAACATGTTAAACATCAGAGAGAAAAAAAAAACCTTAAACAATTTTTTATAAGAAAAAAAAATTGAGTGAAATATTTCTTCTTTACCAAAAACCTACCCCTTTGACCTCCCCTAACCCCCACCCTCCTTAAAAAAAAAAAAAAAAAAAAAACAGCCGCAACACACACACAGACACACGACGCTACACACATATTCACAAATTCTCTCTTTCAACCCCCTCTCTCCCTCTCTCTCTCTCTCTCTCTCTCTCTCTCTCTCTCCTTACCCCTGGATATCGCCCCCAGTCCTGCCATTTCGGTGCAATCTCTCCCATTTTAACAAATGCTTATCTAACTTATTCCTTTTAATAGCTATTGCTTTTTCCTCATTTTGATATTCTAACAAAATTTCAAAACATCTTTCTTGAGTAGGAACTCTCCCCTCTGACCTTGTCTTGAAAATAATATATTTCATTAAGAAAATCACAGTATTGCAAAATGTAATTTCAGGGTCGGATCCAGTAATTCCCACGTGTATTTCTTTCTACTCTGCCTTCCGAAGATTTGCTAAACCTAGTTTTTCAATAACTATTTGCCATAAGGCCTTTACATCACGACAAACCCAAAATAGGTGTTCGTATGATTCCGGTTTATGCTTGCAGAATGGACAGTAGTTGTTATCAACAAACCCAAATTTGAAAAGATGTTCATTGGTGTATATTGCACCATGAAGTAATTTATACTGAAATTCCCTGACTTTCGGTAAAATTGTTGTAGTTCTAAGTCTTATGAATATTTGTGAAATTTCTTTTTCTGAAAAATCAAAATGGTTGTGATCATCTTTTATTCGTAAAGTATACAGGTGCTGGAGATTTGTTACAAAGTTTTCGTAAACCTTTCTAGATGGTACATCTTTCAGTAAAATAACTTTTCCAAAAATCTTCAAAGAAATATTATAATTGTCTACGTCATTTGAGCATAAGTCCTGGAAGTTCCCTTTATATTTTTCGCTTTTCAAAACGACATCACTTATCTTCCAAATTTCCATAATATTTTCAGCACTCAAGCCCAGTCTATGAATATAATTTATTGTTTTCACCTGTTCTCTCTCAAGAATTCGATCGACTAGGTAAATATTCTTTTTAAACAAATCTTCATCAAAAATCATTTTACCTCTCCAAAGGTAGTTTTTATTATTAAAAATAATTGGATTGACTTTTCCTGCAAAATTCCTGTTTTCCTCAATATCTTGCCAAGCCTTTAAAATCTCTAAATAAAACTGCGGGGCTTTCAGATTCAATAACTTAATATCATAATTACAAAGCGAGATAAACTTTCCACCCACTTTTCTAAAGATGTAATCAAAATAAAGTTTCCAGCCCATATTTGTTTCCCCATAAAGTAATCGTTTTAACCACATTACCCTTTGGGTTTTCACAAATAAATCAAAATCTATCATCCTTAAGCCACCATCCCTGTAGTCTTGATAACAAATATCTCTTTTAATTCTATCTTTTCCATTCCATATGAAATCAAAGCAAATTTTCTCAATTTCTATTACTGCCCACCTTGGAACAACTAATGACGACGAAACGTAGTTTAATTTTGACAAGGCATATGTTTTGAGCAAATGTACTTTCCCCATCACTGTTAAATCTCTCTGTTTCCACCACCCCCAAAGTCTTTTAATTCTACTCAAAATTTCTTTATAATTCAAATCTTCCATTCTCATTGCATCCAGGCAAAAATATACGCCTAAAATCTTCATTTCCGTTACAATATTACCGAAAGGTAATGTTCCCGACTTTCTTCTATTTTTACCTATTCTCATTACATTGGTTTTTTTCAATGTTAACCTTTAAACCACTTAATTTATAGAAAGCTAGGAATATATCTTGTATTCTTTTAATCGATGATTCATTCCTTACAAACAATGTCATGTCATCGGCATACAGAATTTGCCGAATTTCAGAATTATCGAATTCCACTCCTTTAATAGCACTATCATTTCTAAGGGCATGAGCCATAGTTTCTATAACTAGCAAAAACAAATAATGTGAAAGCGGGTCCCCCTGCCTTACCCCTCTCTTAATATAAAAATAACCTAATCAATCTACACCCGCACACACACACACACGCGCACACGCACACACACACACTTTTCCCCCCATAATCTTTATTAGAGATTTCATTCAAAATACATCAATACACATTAATCAATATAAACAAATAAAACAGAAGTACATACATAAACCAAAACCAAAACACACCCCCATCCCATAATTCTTTTCCATAATTTGCTATTTCACAGAATTATTGCACAGGCCTTCATTCAGGTTGAAAAGAAATTTCATGACAATGTTTGAACCTACTGACCATTGTGAAGGGCTCTGGTTTAGGTAGGCCTTAAAGTGGAAACTTTCCCTCCGATAAGAAAACAATTCTGCAGTCCGTTAAATGATCGTATTTGCTGTATAGAAACATTGGACCAAAATTTGCACAAAACAGTTTCAAGCACTATATCCTAATTTTCTTCTTATTAGTTTTACGACATTTCCAACCCAAATTCCAGGCTTTTTTAGACGAATCAAACGGTCAGGATCACATTTTTAGAAATGGAAATGATTGTCAACTCTAAATAACGTGGGCCTAGTAGCAAGTCAATAAGCGCATTTCGTCTATATCTCTCTAAAACTTCTCGTCCATTAAGGATTCGTCCTAAAAATACCCGGGAAAAATACTAGAACCTCACGGCCGTAACTGGAAGTACTGAATTTCTCAATGACTCGCATCTGGTAGGGTCCGATTTTTTTTACAGGCGATTTATTGCTTGTTGAACTGTACAGGAATTCTATTACAATTTAGCCCCAAATTCCCTCAAAATTGCGTTTTTGAAAGTGCTTCCACATCAAATATTGTTCAGAATGGAATTCTCAACATGTGCCAAATTTGGTGCTTTTAGACAAAAGTGCACAATTTCAAGCTGTGCCGCCTTACTAACACACCGACTGCCATTAATCTTGATGAATTAACTCAGAAGATAAATGTCTTGACACTGGTTGTAGTTCATTGCTTTCCCATTTTGTTAGATGTTTACCTAACTTGTTTCTTTTTAGAGCTAACTCCTTTTCCTCATCCCTATATTCCAATATTATCTTAAACAATTTGTTTAGGAATTGCGCCTTCTGAACCTGGCCGAAATATGATATACTTAATTATAAAAATTAGTGTATTGCAGCACTTAATCCTAAATGAATTTCCCATCATACCAACATGAACAGTTTCCAACAGTACGTTTTGTAGTTCCACTAACCAAATTTTTTCAATCTCTCCCTGCCAAGGGCAAGGGCTTTACATAAACACAATCCCAAAATAAATGTGAGTATAACTCCGTCATTTTTCTACAAAAAGAGCACTGGTCATTTTCAACAAAGCCAAATCTTAACAGATGTTCTTTTGTAAATTGCTCCGTGGAGTAATTTGTACTGAAATTCCTTAACTTTTATCAAAAGCGTTGTGATTCTGAGTCTTACAAAAATATATTTTATTTCCTTTTTTGAAAGATGATAAATTTCTTAGTAGGATCATATTTCCAGATAACTTTAAGGTAATGTTGTAATCTCGTACATCTACTGAGTAGCAGTTGTCTGACCTCCCGTCATAGTTTCCGTTCTCTAAAATTACATTACACATTTCCCAAATATTAGCTATATTTTTACTACACAGACCTAAATTCTGAAAGTATGATTTGATTCTTATCGAAAATGTGATTAACTACATAGATATTTTTCTTATACAATATTTCATGAAAAATCATTTTACTTTTACAAAGGTAATTTTTGTTATTTAAAGACACACACAACATGCAAACCCATATACCCCCACACACCCCCAAACGCCACCCACACCCCACACCCACCTGCATACATCGGTGACAGTGATTATTTATTTTGCTCCCCTCTCTGGTGACGATGAATTACTATTACCCGATTTTCTGCTCTTTCCAATCCCACTTAATGCTCAAGTTTTACCCCCCTCCCTCTTGTTTTCCCTTTTTATTTTCTTTATTCATAGTCATTATGCATGTTGTGTTTGGAATATCAGGACCCCGTAACCATGGTAACACCAAAAATAAGTTAGCAATAGAATGCTATGTTTGCGACTGGTCGCTATGTTCTTGTATGTCAATCGTACGACTGATTGACTGATCTTACGAGCAATCGCTCATCTTTGTGTAAAGGGGCCCCAAGACGGACAAGATGAAAACAGATTCTTACGTATATTATCCGTATGTGACATCAATAATACGATCACCTGAAGTTGGTACAGTATCTTCATGGTGCAGTGAGACAGCAAAGAATGCTGGAATTGATTGAAACATAATTGAAAATGAAGGGGGAAATGCAAAATTGCAGAATATACTGATTTGGGGGTAAAAGACTTTATTAAAATCGCAATACAGTTTCCTATTTCAAAAATTCTCATCTATTGTCAAAACTAATATCTACCTCATTTACAGTTATGATATTTCATATATGTATATACTTGAGATATACCCAAGAAGAATACTAATTTATGACAAATAAAATGTAAAACTAAACGTACTTCTCAATGTGCGTATTTGTATCGTTTGGATACACAGGAGTCGAACACGATCAGTAAAAAAACTTCTTTGTTGAACACCTCCATTTTCGAGAAATCACAAGTTTAGCGTCGATTTTTAGGTTTGTTCATCACCAGATATATATCGGGTGTCTGACTGATGTGTTCAGTTATGAATATCTTTTGGATAAAATTGTTTCTGAAATGACCATTCACAGATTCAGTTTCATTCGTGACAAGTATCTTTTGGTATTGTGTCTAAGATGGAATTGTTTCTGAAATGAAATTTTCCGTAAGATTTTTCGTATTCAAAGGGAAAAAGGACTTCCTCTGCCGGACAAGATCTCCGGACACGATTTCCTATTGAGGCTTTCGAGGCCCTTTGAAGACCGATGATTAACATTTTGGTTTTAGACAAAATATACATGTACCCGGAAAACCATGCATGATTCATATTCATTACCGTAAAAAGAAATCTATTACCTTTTGATATTTCATTAATGCATAGCAATTACTATGCTAATGGTATTTTCTTTCTTTTTTAAGAAAACCATGCATGATTCATATTCATTACCGTAAAAAGAAATCTATTACCTTTTGATATTTCATTAATGCATAGCAATTACTATTCTAATGGTATTTTCTTTCTTTTTTAAAGATGCTATTCATGATTTTGATTGCTTTATTATTTCGTTGAATTTCTTTTGGGAAATATAATCAAATAAGATTAGATCACTAGTTATGAATGTATCGGAAAGAAACTTAATACGTTTCAACAACAAAGCAAGGAAAAAAACTTACCATGTTTTCGAAAGTCTTCTTAATTGTTCTCGCCATTCAGAAGTTTTAGTTTTACTCTTTGCATGTTCGATCAGATAACGTGAATTAGTGTATCATCTTCAATGCCTGATAAAGTGGTTGTATTACATGGCCTACATGTCTCCCACTTCGTTACGTCTGAGTCCGTGTACATCTAATTCCCATCTTCTTGTAGTTGTCAAAATATTTTCATAATTATCATGCTTGATAATTTTGTTTGCGTCATCCGACCTTCATGGTAATTCGTATCTAACTATTTTCCCCTTTTTGTTTCCTTCCTGAAAGAAAATGAATAATTGCTTATTAACGGACGTCGCCGGAAATTAAACCAACGATTTAATTTACTTGTTTCTCAGTTGTTCGTTTTAATAAATGAACGTCTAGTTATGTCCTGGGGAGGATGTGGGGGAGGGTGGGCCATTTAGGAAAGTTGATAACAATGCATGTACAATAACCGTATATCATTCATAAGATCAGTGTATAATATAATCATGAGCAGACGATAATTATTATTACAAACATAAATCATGTGATATGATTCAGAAATGTAAGAGAAACAGTGAGGACATGATGAGGGAGGGACCGCAGTGAGCAAATCCAAGATGCAACTACTCAGTATATACAAAAGGAATTGTTAGTAGGGTACCCATGACATCATGGGTACCCTACCAACTGTATTGCCAACTTGTCTGTAAAGATCGGTCATCTTCAT
Source organism: Heliocidaris tuberculata (assembly GCA_025618425.1). Classification (NCBI taxonomy): domain Eukaryota; kingdom Metazoa; phylum Echinodermata; class Echinoidea; order Camarodonta; family Echinometridae; genus Heliocidaris; species Heliocidaris tuberculata. Next base: position 10,671,476 of record CM046839.1, read on the forward strand.
ATAATTAAAAACTCTCTTATCATTAGTCTCATGTTCTCAAACCTTCTCCCCCCCCCCCCATCTCTCTTCCCCTCTTCCTCTCTCTTTCTCTCTCTCTCTCTCTCTCTTTCTCTCTCGTTTATTTATTTTTAATACTTTTTATTTACTTTTGATTTACAGATTAACCCGTTTAGGGGTGGACTTGAGTTTTAAACGCTTACCACGACAAAGGATCTGTTAAACGATTTATAAGGCATCAGCCATTCTTATGGACAAAATGACAGCACACGAATCGGAATAGTTTTAGAAATGACAATCAATGACAGTAATTAAAGATAGTGTTGATAACTAGTTCAATTGTGAAGGTCGTAAAACGTGCGGTGCTTTTTTTTGTGTTGTTGTTGTTCTTATTCATTGAATAACAAGGATCCGCAGGTCCAGTTCGCTACGTATGATAAACGTAGCTAAATGCCCGCTTCTTAGCACACACACACACACACAAAAAAAAAAAATCGCTGTTACTGGCCTCGATTCGTTCGAAATGGACAAAGCATTAGAGGGGCAGAGCATTGTTCACAAACTATGCTTGCCCCTCCAATGCTCTATCTATACAGAACGAATGACGGTGATCGGCTCTCGGCCAATCATTTGGTTTGTATTTACATTGCCGTTTCTCATATTACTATCAGTGAGTGAACCTTTCGTTTTACCCTACAATTTAGGGTACGATGAAAAGATGGGAGATCCCAGACACTGACCCGACCTATATCGAGTAAAGAATGAACGGAGGAGCAAAATCAAAAACAATAATCATAAAGGAAAAAAATGTGCACTCTATATTTACTTACCATGTTTTGAGATAGTTCACAGGCTCTATGACGTTATTCCAGTTTTCCTTACCCCGTTTCATAAATTATGAGATGCAATTGTTTCTAATTCTCTGGATAATCGAGGTATGGGACAAAAACTCTTTCCAGAGACCAATTTCATCTTTCATTTTACGGTTCTGTAAAAGGCTTTGAATGTGGTTTCTATAAAGTGATTAATTAAAATAAAATTTCACAAGTAATTTTAACTCATTAAAGGGAAGCTTAACCCTCATTAACAGATTGACGGAGTCGGAGCAACAAAAAAGGCAGAAAAACAGATGATTGAAACGAAAGAACATCAGACAAAGATTTTTTTGAAAGTTATGAATGGATATTATGTTTAAGTGCAAGCAGTGATTTTTTTGAAATTTCCAATCGACCTTTGTTAATAAAGGACATGTACAATTATTTTTTTCCCATTATACATCTAGAGAAAATACATGGAGAGAAAAAACCGTCACATTACTTCGTACAAAAAGTTAGTCATAAAATGCATGATATGGTAGTAAATGGGTTTTTACCTCATCGTTGGCACGATTTTACTCAATGTAATTGGTTTCTGTTTAAGGTTCAGTTTTCTCCTTTCTCACTGCCAAAGCATATTTTGCTTCGTTCGCTGAAAATGACCACGTCTTAAAAAATATTATATCCACTTTGGTTAAAGATGTTGCGCGCTGTTTTTTTTTTTTTTTTTTTTTTTTTTTTTTTTTTTTTTTTTTTTTTGGGGGGGGGGGGTTTAATTTCACCCTGTGGCCCCACACCCTTTGATAACCAGTGCACATTGTTTATCCATTTTCTATTTCATCATGCATATATTACAATTTACTACTGCATTAATAATAAACAAATGGAAATTTTTAAAAATCCTTGATATCTTATACTGATATTACACATAAAGGGTTAAGTGTTTTATACATGTTTGAACAACTACTTCCCCCCCCCCCGACTCCCATTTCGAGAACTACCCTCATAAATTGCCCTCCAAAATAGTACTCCCGTATACTGTGGGAAGTTGCCTACGAGATGTTGCTATTTCGTAGGAGAGGTAGAAGTGTAATAATAGGAAAACAAAAGGTTTGTACTGTATGATCACAACGTAAAATAATAGAAATCAACTTTACTTCTAAATGAATTAACAGACATGACAGGGGAGGGCTACTGAGCCGTTCGGGGGGGGAGCATGGGATAATATTTTTGGTGAAAAAATGGGGTTTTCCCTTCTTTTGAGAGCAGGATAATAGGCTAAGCTAATTCAATAGGCAAAACCAGATAGGCATGATTGCCTATTGAATTCACCAACTCTGCAAAAGCGTTTTTGCCAAAAATGTTGTTATCAAACCTATTGTATGAACTCTCTAGTTGGCTGCACACAATTTGACCGATTTTGTCTCATTTAATATGATCGGTTTTATTGAACGTTTTGGCCTCTATCTACAGACTTTAACGTACAGAGCCCCAATATACGGTGTAAAATATTAGCCGCTTACTGACAAGTTAAGAAATTGGCTTTATTCATTTAATTATCATTTGATTTTATGGCCTCAGAAAACAACATTTATGAGAAAATTTACACAAATTTTTCAAAGCTTCAGCATATTTCGTTCGAATCATTCAAGTGTAATATTGTTTTATTAAGAGCAGATGTGAATGTTTACAATGAATATATAAAGTAGGGTGCATTTACTTCATTGAACCTAAACATAAGCGCCTGTTTAAGTCTCCAAAAATTAACAAAGATTTTTTTTTTCTGCATTTAGTGGATAAAATAATGTGGCAAAATACTCACAATTCTAAGCTGCTGTAAATTTCCTTCTCTAGCTTTCCCTTTTTCCCTTTACCTTTTATTTTCTTCGTTTTATTACCCCTTTCACCGCATAACAGGGCATTTGAAAATGAACGGCTGTCTAGAATAAGCCTTTATGGCACTTTGAACTTGATGGCACTGTTTGCTGGTAACTTGATTGCTGTCCATAGTCTTAAACATTGAGGGCGACAATTACATTTTACCAGAGCTATACATACAGAGAGTCGTGACACTGGAGGTCGCTTCTGATTGGTCAGTCATTTCATGGAGCTTCAAATAGCTCCCTCCCATAGAGAATGTACGTGAAAGGGAACTATTGGTAGCTCCATGATCCGCCATGTTTTAAACAAGGACCGCGTACGCGTAGGCTTATTATGCACGTGTCACAACTCCCTCTTTCAAAGCGCTCTGCATTTTACGATTGTATTTGGTATCTTTTACAAACATACTCAATTTCTCATCATCATGATCATGTACGTATAACCGCATCATATTTATAAGCTATTCACTTTTTTTAAAGGAAATTAAGCAAGTATGTACCCAGGGAGGGAGCCCTGATGACTTGAAGAGTGGACTCTGAACAATTTTTAAATCGCTAACAGATATGATTTCCTTAACTTGATATTTTCGCCTTTATATCTTATTGAAACACTTTCGAATATAATTTTGATATAATGTATGGTCAGAGGTCCTAAAGCTACGCAGGTCCTAAAGCTACGCACCCCGCAAATACGGGCAATGCGACGCGTTCAGTGCGCCAAACTTTTGGTGTGACTGAGCAACGAGATTATCATTTACATTCGCCAAAAAGAATGAGCAATTTTACTTTATTTCTGGTGATATTATCACTATTTGCAAATCTGGATGAAATTCACGTCAGTCAGCTTTAAAATCAAGATTTGCATTAATTTATTACGTGTGCGTAACTTTAGGACCCTTTCATTTTTTTGACCAAATTCGACATGGGTATCGACATCGACTTGTAAATTAATGTTATTGATATTTGTCCGTCGTAATTTTCTCAGGAATTTAATTTAAGAATATGAAGACCCAAGATATATAAAAGAAATTCGCATAAATCATTGAAAAGTGACTTTTTAGCTGCCGGAAACAAAGTGCGTAGCTTTAGGTCCCCCCATCATAATGCAAATATGTCAATAATCATTGCATGGATCATATTTTATGATGCATTATGTCGAATTAGAAACGGTCTAGAAAAATAAAAATGAATTGGTTCGGGAAATAAATATCAAATAGTAAACAAATGGAGATTTGTAAAATCATAGGTCATCGTCACGACACATAAATTGTGGTGTCCTTGAAGGAAGTCTCCTTGGTCCTTTATTATTCATTATACACATAAATGATTTCTGTTTATCCTCAGATGTATTTATGCTATTTATCCTACTTGCAGACGATTCAAACCTTTTCTATTACCATCTAGACCCTATTGTTTTTCTTTTCGAAAAAAACGTTTGGAACCAAAATATTTAGAATTGTGTTTTAAACATGTTAAAGATGTATTTCAGGTATAAGTAATAATGCCAAGGCAAGAAAGAGAGATTATTGACTGCTGACTGTTCTCTACTCTAGCAACGGGATACAGATTTAGACAGCAATGTAGAAATCAATTGTAGGTTACATATTTGAACTCTGACACTACCCATAAATTATTCGCAAATTAATCCGTCAGGCAGAACTTAATTAAAATTGTTAATTCAGTAGAGATAGAATGGCTTTCCCCTCTTCTTGAGAAATAAATGATGTCTAACTGAATCCAGACTATTTGTGAACTCTCCGGTTGAATAACTATAATTTGACCTATTCCGGTATACGTGTTTGTTGATTATATTATTTTTGTAAATAATAATTGAGATTCGGACTACTACATATTTAGTGGAAAAAAAATAATAATGAAGTTCAATTGATGTCCTACTTTCTTTTATGCCTATCGTTCTTACTATTTGGAGATCTACTGTCATTGGTGGATTAATGGGGCACAACAGTCACATCCTCCCCCCTTAAAAACTCAATGCGATATATCTTAAATATAAAAAAGGAAAAATGTGCCCTCTTTCACATTCTGAAAACCAAAAGGCACCTGAAAACTTTTGAAATTTCTTTATTATTATGTTTTCTTTCCTTTTTTTTTTTTTTTTTTTTTTTTTTTTTTTCATTTTTTCATTTTTTTATTTTTATTTTTATTTTATTTATTTATTTTTTTTTTTTTTTTTTTTGGGGGGGGGGGGATGTACAGAATTTTTAAAATTATTTTTTATTCATTTAGTTTTATTTTACCAGGGTGGCTATATCAATGATTTCAACACTGGTTTACAAGAAGGCCCTCCAAATTAACAAATATAACATTGACAATACAATATATGAACGTTACAAAAAAAATAATGATCAAACAAACAGTCAAAATGAATTTACAATACAAAAGTAACCAAATGTGATTCAGCAAGTATAAAATGAAAAGCAAATAACAATAAATTTAAAAGATTAAATCTTACTGAGACTGCATGAAAGAAAATCTTTGGATAAGAAATAAAATGGATATTTGAACTTTCAGATCATAGAATTGTGAAATTTTGAATAGCATCATTTTAATACAAAATGAAGGCGTTATAAGTTATCATGTTTATATATAACTTTAAATATTTCTTTCTTTTTATTTTTCTTTGGGTATACACATATTCTCTTATCAAAAAAGAATAGCAAAAGCAGTGTAAATATGTGATTATGCAATAAATCTGCCATCCCTTTGAAACAGTCACATATTATTCTCAAAAATATGATAAGATTAATTTGGATTCTCCTCTTAATCTGTTTCTTCCTTCTTTTTTTTAAATAAAAGAAGATAGACAAAAGTCTATTAAGATCTGGAGTGGAAAAGCATTGCAAGAGTGCACTAGAATGGAACAGAACAGAGATGTGTTGAAAAAATGTTGCAATCAACCTCCAAACCCGGAGAAGATACAACGATAGATAGACAAAAGTATACTGCTTTGAGAGATAGCACATACTACTTATAATGAGATTAGTATTTAAAGCATTGTATTATATAAGTATAGAGGAAAAAAATGTCCGACACACCAATAATAATCTGTCATACTCAACACATGCATAATATTCATTTTTTTACAAATTTTTGAGATAGCTGGTACAAAACGTTTATTTGGTTTTGGGCATTTCGTACATTGCTAGGGAGGTTGTTCCAATTGGTTGCACCCTCAAAAGAAAAGGCGTTTTTGCCATTTGCTGTTTAAGCTTTTGGGATGATTAGACCTCTAGACTGTGAATTCCTTATGCTATAACGATGTGTGGTTGCAGAAAGTGAAAACAAATCTCGTAGATATGAAGGGGCATTTCCGTTCAAAATGTCGAACGTAAGTTTACCTTTTTGAAATTGCCAACGTTTCTCTTTATTTATCCATGTGAGTCGTGTGAACATTTTGAAATGAGTACATAGTTTGTAAAACGACCCTTGCCATTTGTTTGTGGAGTTTAATCAGTATATTTCTATGACCCTGATTGCAATTTGACCAAAATATGCAACAGTAGTCAAAATATGGTAATATAAGGATGTGCAAGTAACTTGGCGCCGTTCACTGTTATATATTTTCTAACTCGTCTTAATAGTGCAAGTCTTGAGGCGATTTACTGGATATATATTTTACATTTTCATTCCAGTTAAGGTGCTGATCCAAACAGACCCCAAGATATTTCACGTCCTGCACGTGTTTGATCTGCCATGTCTGCAGATAATCGATCGGAATTTCAATGGGTTCCTGTATACGACGTAATTTCTTTCTCTTTTTTTTTTTTTTTTTTTTTTTGGGGGGGGGGGTTCTACTAATAAGAATTTAGTCTTTCCAGTATTTAGCGGGAGGTAATTTTGACTGAGGCATGACTTTATCCTCTCTAGATCACTGTTTAATGTACTCTCTACCTCTTTTAATAGCATGTTTACTTGTCTGAATTTGGGGGGAATAATCCACCCTCCCCTTTCCTTTTTATAGACTCCGAGATGCTAAATATTGCAATCTCAATACTCTATGTATCTGTACAGTGTACAGATCAAAGTGCCTGAAAATGTACCAAACTTTTCATATATATTTTTGTGCCTATAGATTTCTTTCTTTCCACAGAACCCACTAAGTTAACTCATATCTTCATACAAATTTACGCATATTTACACAGCGTTAATGCCGTTCATATTGTACATATTGAATGTTCGGCCCCAAACTTTCCTTCTGTACCTTCTGTACTGCTAATGCAAATGGTTTCACCTTTGCAACAGGACCAAACGAATGAAATTCTACCTTCATTCCACTTTATGCAGATTTATCCAAATTTTATGAATATATTAATAGAATTCCATTGATATCATGCATAATAAATCACAGTAGACTGGTAGAGCTTAAAATGTGCTTAACTTTCTTTGTTTTATAGCTTAATGTCAACCACAGCTGTCCATCAACTCATGTTACATCATCATGTAATGTTATGAAGGTTTCTGCATATTATACGCATTTGTTAGTATACTATTAATACATGGTTGGGAGTGCGTTAGTGCGATCTGGCAACACAAAGGTTTTTATCGTGGTGTACTAACGCACCAGACGTAGCCGAGTGTGTTAGACACCAAGATAAAAAACCTGCGTGTTGCTGGATCGCACTAACGCACGAACCAAACCATGTATTAATAGTTTTATAAAACGGGTCTACAATCTTAGCGTTTTCTTACAATCTTAGTTTTTGATCTGGATTAGCCGTGCGTTAGTCCCCTCGCCGTGCGTTAGTACTTTTTTTTGCACGGTCACGTGGTGTTATTTGACCAATCAGAATGGCTACATTCTTGAACCCGTTTTATAATATTTCATTAACACTAGTCGGGATTTTGTTACACTTCGACTATAATTCACTCACTTAAAAGTATAAAAACAAATTTCTTTAGAAACACAATTACCATTTATGTTATACACCAGCAAAACCATTAGAGACAAGGGCCGTTTATAAATGATGAAATAGAATATTTTTGTGGTCTCCAGGTTACGAAAAGTTAAAATGATCTAGTTAAGGACACATTCAAACGGTAAACTGCCATTCCGTCCAATCTTGGTCTATCAACATTTGTCCAATAATTATCTCTTCCAGACTCCAGGGGCAATAAGTCAAAACTACAAAGCTTCTGTGTCCTTATCAATAAAACTAAAACACCACAGGTGGTCAATTAGAATTGAATTTTATAAAAAGAGTGGAATAACCTATAAATATAGGTCTCCTTCAAAATAGAAAAGTACAAAATTGACATATTAATATACATGTAGCTTGCTTCATGGTTTACTTCTGACTGTGATTTTATGCCTATATCAGCATAATTAGCATAAAATGCCAATATCTAAACCTATTCTAATATTTATATTGGAATATGATTTTTATATTTAGGTTTTAAACACCTTGTGTTTTTGTAGGAAATTTTCTTTCTTTATTATTTATTCATTTTTATATCTACCCACTTATTCGGCTTATTCAAATTAATGTATTTGAATTTGATATGGTTATTGTCTCAGCACAGAAATCCTTTCAACAAAGTCAATGCATTGTGACATCATCTAGGCGCAATTTTGTAAAATGCCAACATATGCTATATCTCTGCAATGGAAAGTCATAACATAACCATATTTGGCATGATGCAAGTTAATTAAAAAAGAAATTAATTAAACATAGGACAATGACAATGACAATGACAATGACAATGTTTTTTTTTTAATTTTCTCATGTCACCCTTGAAAGGGAATTGAAGAAAATCAGATGAAACAATCAAATAAATCATCAGAATTATATACAACACTTTGAATAATAAAGATATTTACAATATTTACAATATTTACATTCGAGTAATATTTGATTCAGGCAACAATTTAAGCGAAATTAACGTGTAGGCCTAACTAAAAACAAAGTATTATTTAAAATGTGCATAAACAAACAAAAGGAATCGAATAGAAAAAAAACATAACACATAACAAAATAACACAATTATGACAAAGGTATTTACATGATCCGTATATACAAAACTCTAAATTATTTATTTTTGAAAGCCACTTAGTGGAGCTTTAATATTTCTATTGTGAATTTTGCTAAATTTGTTAACTGTTTCATACTTCTTGAATTAAATAACTGGTTCATCTTAAGTGTATTTGGTCGTATTCTAAAATGTGGCTTGATATATTTTTACCTCAACTTTTCCAGTCTTTGACATTCAAACAGATAATGAAATTCTTCTCCTAGTTTATTAAGATTACAAAGATTGCATGTTCTATTCCGTTATATCTACCGGTAACAATTGGTAACCGATGATTTGCACATCTGAATTTTGTGAGGGCGATCCTATATATAAGGACAAGGAAGTTTGATTAAGTAAGATTCAAGACCAACCTTATTTTAAAAAATTCTGTAATTAATACATTGTGTGCTTTTGTTGACATCGCTTTGCCAATTTTGCGAGTACTTATCTCTAAGTTTCAGTTTCAGGGCCGATCTCAACCATGCATTGCTAAATAATTCATGATCTGTCCCTACATTTGACATTCCAAGTTCATTTAATGTAGACTGAAAGTATTTTATCCAAGGAGAAGAATATATACCAAGGTCATGAAACATTTTTAGAATGTTATATGTAATAGTGGAATATTTTACTTCTTTCTCATTGATTGTTCTAAACCAGAAATTAATCATTCTTTCTTTAATAATAAGCGACATTTCGAATCTTCCCAGTTCACCGAGAGCCATACAGTTCAGTGAATTTTTCCTTATTCTTAAAATTTGTTTGCAATATTGCATATGCATAATTTCAATCTGCTTCAGATTTTCGAACCCCCAAATTTCACATCCGTAAATTAGAATAGGTACAACTAATTTGTCGAAGAGATCTAATTGAACATCTAAAGGTAATCTTAATTTCCTCGATTCCATCATCAAACTGTACGAGGCTCTCTTTGCTTGAGTAATTTGTTTTTCTTGGGCTTTCTTAAAGCTATTATTGTAATTAAAGATAACTCCTAAATAAGTATATTCATCTACCACTTCTACGATTTCTTCATCTAATACAAAAGGCCTGAATTTCCTAACTTTACCTCTTGAGAAAATTACTATCTTAGTAACGTTAACGTTGAGGGACCATGCCTTACAGTATTCATTTAAAGCATTTAATGCCAACTGCAACTCATCTTCATTTGGCGCTAATAACAAAGTGTCGTCTGCATACAACAATGAGAATAATTTCAAAAATACATCTATGTTGTTATCAAACATTAGCCTTTTCAAGTTTGGAGGTAACAAATCAATACAACTATATCGTTGCTTGACAAATGTTTCAAAGTCATTGAGATAAATAGCAAACGAAAGAGGAGATAGGTTTTCCCCTTGTCTGACACCGATAGTACACATGGTACAATTGAAAAAAGGTGATTTTCGTTGTTGTGAATAACGCTTGATTTCAAATTCGAATACATATTGTGAATTACACGGAAGACTTTCCCTCGGATATTATTTTGGATAAGTTTGTACCACAGAGATATTTCTATCAACTGAATCGAATGGGTGAGTGCGCGTACGCACGCGTCGGTAAAGTTGCGCGCTCGCAAAAATCTGAAAATACTCAAAATGGTCTAGGATCAATTTTGGGCATGTTTCAGTCCATTTAAAAAAATTTCCGCGCATGCACGCACGTCAATTACCTTAAGTGCCTTATACACTTAAGGCAGATTCACACCGAACACGATAAACGTCACACGACACGACAGCACGACATGCTACACGACAAACGGCAAAAAACCAGTGCACACCGCACACGACATTGGCTAAAAAGTCTTGCTGAAGAGATGGTGATGTCGTCTTTGATTATGAGAATGTCGTGGTAGAATTCATTTGAAATCCATTATAATAGTCATCAAAATAATTGCAAAGATAAGACGGAAGTTTTTATATTTTTTAATTTTGAAAAGTTTAATTCTTTATTTGGGTTTTCTAAAAGTTGTTAAATTGGTCATGTGACTATGTCGCAGAATTACAAAAGTGATCTTTGTTAAGAGTAAGATTAATCAGTTGTCACACGAAGAGAGCAAACGAGAGTTGCGACGTTTCGACCGCTATCTGCTAGTCTTCGTCAGGCAATGAGGACATAAGCCGCTGCAAGCGCCTCTTATAGCGTAAGCTGCGCTCCGAGGGTGCCGGAACCGCCGCGCTGCTATTGGTCAGTGAAACTGACCAATCAGAAGCCGCGGGCGGAGCGACCAGTGGGCGGGATGCGGACGTCGTGGAGTTACGGTCAGTGACGGACGGTGCTGCTGGCGGGCGAAATGCGGACGTCGGGGAGTCGCCAGCGATAGCTATGGTAACTGCCGTGTGTTTGGGTGCGGACGTGGAGGAGTTAGCGTTAGGAGCTGCGCTGAACTGTGGTGTGGCCGTAAGGCGGTCAACGGTAGGGGGCGCATGTCGGCGGATGGTGGGTAGCCACTCCTCCGGGATGTCGATGCCGTTATCCCTATTGATATTATTCGGATGCAAGCGGATTTGGATAGCTTCCTTGATACGTCGGGTGTACCAGTGCTTATCCCGCGCTATGCAGCTCACCTCATCCCAATTGGGAGGGTGGTCTGCGTTCCAAGCGTGCTCAGCGACTGCAGAACTATCTATGCGGCGGTGCTTGACATCTCTGTGGTGCTCTAGCATTCTTTCGCTGACAGGTCTACCCGTTTCGCCGATGTAGACTTTGTCGCAAGTCCCGCATGGGATCTTATAGACAACGCCGTCGGGTCTATCGGGTAGCGTGGGGTCCTTCGGGTGGACCAACTGGTTGCGAAGAGTAGTGTCGGACTTGAAAATGGCGCGGATGCTGTGCTTCTCTAGGTGTCGGCGGAGCTGGCGAGAAATAAAATCGACAAACGGAAGAACAACGGTAGACTTATAATTCATAACTTCCTTATCGGTGGCGTTCTTCTTCCTAGTGACGCGGTTGAAGAAGGAACGCGGGTATCCATTCGAAACAAGAGCGGAAGCGATGTGCTGTTTCTCGGTGGCTGTGCAACGGGGCTTGGAAACAATGCGCGATGCTCTGTCATAAAGACACTTGACTACCCCGCGCTTGACGGATTGGGGATGATGCGAGTCATAAGCCAAATATTGATCGGTGTGTGTGGGCTTCCTATACACTGTGGTAGTGAGGCGGCCATCACTATCCCGGTGTACAAGTGTGTCAAGGAAGGCAATGCTTCCATTGTCCTCCGTCTCCATCGTGAAACGGATAGACGGTTGCTGCGCGTTCACGTAACTTAAAAGGCCATCGGTGGCGGATCTACTAGTCACAATAAAAGTATCATCGACATAGCGCTTCCAAATTCTAGGACTGACTTCGGGCGGGCAAGTCCTAAGCGCATCCTCCTCAAAGGATTCCATGTACAAGTTAGCAATAACGGCGGAAACGGGACTCCCCATGGCCGCTCCTTCTTGTTGTTCATAGAAGTCACCGTTGTACATGAAGTACGTGGATTCTAGTACGAACTTAAGAAGATCCGTGACCCCATATTAGGGAAAATTTTAAAACGACTCAATACAATCCCTTTTCAAAGTCGCATTGAAAACTAAAAATACTTTTTTATTTGTAATTCCCCATTTTTTCCTTCCTACCCCTCTCTCTCTCTCTCTCTCTCTTTCTCTCTATTCCCTCTCTCTCTCTCTTTTTCTCTCTATCCCCCCCCCTCTCTTAAAATATATAACAAGTTCAGTGCTCAGTGTATTCTGTTTATGAGAGCTTACAAAACTGTATATAATTGGAAAGATTAACATTAAAATATGCAAAAACCGATGATATTTAAAAGAATAAACAAAGGTATTTAATATTGTACTTCAAAACTTAAATGAGATAAATAAATACAAGCTCTTGTAACAAATAGACCGGTAAGGAATATTTATTAAAATAGTACATTAATAAACAATCATGCAAATACGAAATCAAATAAACTAAATATCTTATGAATTATAGTATTGTGAGGGATGTAAATAAAGTTCAAGCTTCATTAAAGTGCACATTAAATTCATCCCCAAAGAATGCATGATGTAGTAAGCAAATACAATTAGTTCTGACATCCGCCCCCCCCCCCCCCCTGCTTCAAAATACAAGGGGACATGCTGCTAGTAAGATGCACCCTCCCGAGATTAAATCTCGGGAGGTGATATTTAACAATATTAACCAGTTAGATTTTGAAATAGAGATTTGGCAAATGTAAGTTAATAGTCCCCACTAAAGGAATTATATACAGTGTGAGTCAATAAATGAGAGGAAACCCATATTCAAGCGCCAATATTTTTTTTTAAAACAGCACAATCGGAGAAATATATTATAAGGATATCATAGTTGATAATGTTTTCTTTAATTTGATAGGCTGCTCACCAAAAATTCGATCATGGATGACTGAGCAATGGCCACTTTTAAAAAGTACATGTATGTCAAAATCGTCTTTGCCCAAGTTTGGGCTGAATTGGGTTCAGGAGTTGTCTGTCATTATTTGTGAGTGAATTCACCTGGAATGGAGACCATTCAACCAACCTTGGGTTGACCATCCATTTCATTCGAAACTTGGGCAGAGACAAATTTGACATGAATCAGAATAAATAATACTGTTCCGCTGTCCATGGTCGGATTTCATTGACCAAGGTGTTAAATTAAAAGAAACATGATAGGCTGCAATATGAACATCTTTGATATACATGTATTGGTTGAAACATTAGGTTGAATCTGGGTTTCCTTTATACTTGCAAACTAAATAGCAATCTAACCAAGGAACATACATGTAAAATAAAAGAAGAGATGTAACATAGTAGTAGGGTCTTTAAAATGAAATTCCTTATGGACGTAAGACTGTTACTCACAATACTGAAATGAATGCATTCTGTCATCTTCATTAAGTTATGCCTTTGGTGTATCCTTGCACACACCATCGTGAGATCATTTAGGGATCGAGAGGGAGCAAGGCGAGGGGTACTGGAACTACAAGGAGGGGTGTTGTGACACAGGTAGTACTTATATTAGCAGCTGGTGGACTGGGGAGACACACTGCTATTTGAAAACGATGAGTGTCTGCAGATGGCGATCGGCTGTCGGCCAACTCCTGCGGTTCATACGTAATTCGTTTGCCATGGTCACAACCAGTCGTGCACCTCTCTGCATCTCCTCGAATTCCCCCTCCCACACAGATATGCGTTCATTGATTTTTTATAAATATTAGAAATAAATACCATTATTTTTTTTAACATTTCAATGTTGAAAGGAAAGGACCAAGACAGTGACATTTCTGTTTCGAGGTATCCCTCCCACACATACATATCTTGCGTGTACTTTTTAAACATCGTTATATTCTTTGTTACATCAAACAGCAGTTACCATAACTACTTGTGTAAGTCTTTATCAACGCAGTTATGACATTGAGACGATTGCGAATTCTCAAATATATCTTCATTAATCTTCTCTTGCCCGTTTAAGGTTGTTAGCAACAGGAAATTCTCCAATACCATGATTATGAGTCAGTATACACTCTCTTTTTAGAATCATCCATTGATTATACCTGATCTACCGTAAATTTAAAGGTCACAGACGAACAATGTAAAATCTAACATTTCATTGTTGAAAAAACAACCGAATCAGAAATTGGAATTTGCTTTTCGAAGTCCCTCTCCCACGCAGACATGAGTTTACTGAACCTTTTAACCAACACTGTTCCTTGTTATTTCAAACAGCAGTTACCATAACTGTACCAACACAGAGAGTACCTTGAGAGGTTTGCGACTTCTCAAATATAGCTTTTATTTATTACATTTTGTCACTGCTCATTACCTAATATAGAACTGTATGCTGGGATTATCACAGTAGACCGATGACCCACGGGAAAGAAATGATGAAACATATATACTTAGAAAAACACGTCGTTTTTACCAGAGGCGGCCTGACTACAAGAAAAGCAGAAAAATCAGAAAAAAAATATTTATAAAAATGAACTGCTCAAAATCAGACAAAAAGGAAGAAATTCATTGTATATTTCATGGTAGAAATATCGTACTCGCTCTTGGTCCACCACGAGGCCGCGATGTCATAGTGTTATTAGCAATCACATTTCCAAGAAAGCAATTTCCAATGCCTTTTCCAGCGACAGATCTTTTGGCATTTTCAAGCCTCAGAAACGCATTTCCTTGTGCATTTTTACCAATGGGTAAATTTGCAAGGGAGCACAAATACCGAGCTTCTTTCTCTTATTGAACTTTGGAAAACACTATTCCTCTTACATGAAAATCAACGAAAACATTGAAGAATTAATATTTGAGGTGTTAAGAAAGGCAAGCAACAGTTATAATTTCTTTCAAATGTTAAATGCTATCTTATGCACTTTATCCTTATTTAGGGTGCAAGGTAATGATGAAACTTACTCTCTAAATGCGAAAGAGTAAAAATGCACTCAAAAGAGAGTGAAATTCCACTCTCACAAGGAGTTAAATGAGGGACAACCCTTTTTCGAGTGAAAAAAAAGAGTGGTCACTCTTTCACTCAGGAAAGAGTGAAACACCAATCCTTTGCAGAGTGAAAATTTTATCACTCATGTGGACAGAGTGGAGATAATTCACTCCTTTCTGAGTGAAATAATCAAACTCGGTCTCAATAGTATTGTGACAGGCACGGTTAGCCACGCCGGCTGACACGGCTATCTTGTCAGGATGCCCCCGTTCCTGGCCGAGCTCCCCGTCCGTCTGGTCAAAATGTATGACCGCTGCTGATGGCTGGAGTTACCGGCACTCGACAATCACCAACCGTCAGTTATTGCACACCACCAGGCCTATCAGCAATCACTCATAAGTCGATGGCAATCGATCAGTATGAATGGACCATAGGCTGCAGAGTAACCCCCTGTTCAGACACAAAACGTTTATACCGAAACTCGATAAAGAAACGTCGTATGAAATTTTCATCGTATAGCCTACGGACCGTTCAGTCACATATCTCGACCGATTAGAAAAACATCGTATAGATGCGCAGTTTTCCACTGCGCATGTTGTTATGGTCGCCGCCAGCCCCCGCCCCCTGGTAAGGACACCTTTCGCGCGCGCTCACGTTAAGCCCCGCCCAGTTATACCGTTCTATGGTCGCCATACGTTCAGACACACACGGAAAGGTGATTCGTTATCGAGTTCTAGTTCGAAACGATGCTCTGACCCCAGTTTCGTTATACGACGTTTCGTTATACGACGTTTTGTTAGTCAGCGTTCAGACACATAAATCCACAAAAATTCATCGTATAGCTTTATAGCTATACCGTTTTGGTATAATTTTTTTGTGTCTGAACCATAGACAAATTAAAACTAAACCCTGTAAATGTCACCTTGGTGAGATCCATCGGGTCATTGATTGGGGCGGATACAGTGTGATGGCTAATTAAAAAGCACACAATCCTACCACATGTGGCCTGTACTACACTATATATGCATATAACAAATCATTGACGTAACAGTTAGTAAACTAACACTTTCATTAAAACAACATAATTCCTACTGAATTACCCCCTTATATACGCCACTGTCTTTTGCTCAAGTTACATTGATGTTAACATATTTTCTTTACATGAATTACTCCCCAAAAAATGTGTGGGTAATTTTAAACAAAAAATACATTCATGCAATACCGTTGTCGCCCTTAAATACATGTTGCTGTTTGAAAATACACAAACAAAGAGAAGAAGCTGGCTTCTAAACTCATGTACCATTATGAAGTCGAGTCTAGACCCTTTTTGTCTCGTGAAAACATTATCGGTATGTGAGTATTCAACCGAATAGTACCTAAACAAATTATTTTTTTCTTAACCAACCTTTGTACTGATTACCTTCAAAAGGAATATACAATACATTTTCCAAACCAGAATGTTTCCATCGTGAAAGAGCAAATGGGGGCAAGAGGGCATTCCGTGAATGTTTTGATTTGATTTGATTTGATTTGATTTATTGACTGTTTCAATCATTCATATTAACATAATACTGCAGTGCATAACATAAAATGAATACAATAACAATAATATATCACAAAGATGTTTTTCCATACATAGGGGCACATAATCAAATATCAATAAGTAAAAAATATGATGCACAGATATTGACCTATTAAGTGATATTGAAAACAGTTGGACATATTTAAAAGCAAAGCTTGTATATTATATGTCCAGAAACTTATATAACTTAATCACGAATGGGTCGTTCAATAATATTAAATTAAATTCATAAAGCATCGTTACGACAAGCGAATTGTTGATGAGAAAGAATTGATAAGTGAGTTGAGGTAGAAGGACTATTGCCTCAACCCATAAGAAAAACTAACTGTGAAAGTAAAGTGGAAGTGCAAGACGGTGTGAAAACAAAAGAGAATGAAGAGAGGGAGGGAGGAGGAAGGAGGGAAATGAAAGATAATGAGTGTGTCAGTGTGTGAGAAGAAGGAAGAGAGAAGGCAGGAAAAAGAAGGGGTGAAAAGGGAGTAAAACAGAGAATACAGGCGGAGATGGAGAGAGAGAGAGAGAGAGAGAGAGAGAGAGAGAGAGAGAGAGAGAGAGTTAGAGGTGGGTCCTGCTCGCTCAGTTTGAATTCATTGCATATAGTTGAAGGAGATGTTTTTTCAACTTGCTTTTGAAACAGTTTAGACTTTGAGAGTTGATTATATCGCTGCTAAGTGAGTTCCAGTATTTCGGGCCGTAGAAAGAGACGGTTTTGTGTGCAAAAAGAGTGCGGGTGCGTGGAAGGTGGAAACGGTTGGATTGTCTTGTTGGGTATGTATGTATGGAACTGTTTCTTGTGAACATGTTTAAGTCGGACGGGAATATGTTTTTTGGTTAAGGGGGGGGGGGGGTGGTGGTCGGGGTGAAATAAGATGTTCAATGAAAATTGTCTTTTGGGACAGAGACATGTCACAGTAGTCATTTGCATGTAAAATTCACCTCTAACTAGCTTGATACTACGCTACCTAAATGTGAATTATGATAGATGGCTTCTTGTATATCACACAAGTCCGTCACGCCGTCAGGCTCCTGGCGCTTCGACATTATTATCCTAGTCATAGCCTCGCAGCCTACGTTCTAGCATATCAGGTACCCCTTTACACCTGCATGGAGTATTCAAAATAGTTTATTTCAAAACGTATATACTTGGAGGGGTCAAGGGGGCATTCCGAGTATGTATACCGTACTAGTTACAACTACAACAAAACTATCCGACCATTGGAAGAATTCTTCTGGAGCCATTGCACGTACTATAAAGTTTATCATCAACTAAATTGGACAATCAGTCGAGAAAAAAAAAATGAAATTTTAGATATGACCTAGCTCCTGAATATATTTTTTTTTCCATGAGCCGTCCTGGTTTACGTTTATCGAATCATAGTAAACAGGTGAATAGGACATATGCAACCGCAGCTCCAAAGCTTCTATAATTATGGAATGAATCAACCTTGTCTTGTAAACATGAAACATGGCCTTCAAATTATTCAAAGATAAACTCAAGACTCGCCTCATTCACAATTCCTATAACAGTTACTACTTCCCCTAGCACGTTGTCCAAGCTTTTATTCCACTGACTTTATATAAAATGTTAATTAATTTGTAATAACATTTAAGATTACGTCTTAGATGTCTTGAGCATCTCTAAAGGTGGATAAGTGCGCTTCATAAATATTACCATTATTATTGCCATAATAATTATCATTATTATTATTATCATTATAATTATCATTATTATTATTATTATCATCATTATGAATATTGTTGTTGTTGTTAATGTTTTCATTATTATAATCAATATCGTCTTTAATATATATCATTAGTAGTAGTATTATTATTAATATTTATTATTATTATCATTATATTATTATTACTACTACTACCATCTTCTAAGTCGTGAAGGCCTATAAAAATAGAAACAAAACTGCAGTCATTTTACATTCGGCCTACCCTTACGGAGTCCTGGATACAACATTGCTATATCCATACTGCTATAACTGTTTGTATATCTATACCTATTTTATACCCCATGATCTGCTATTAGAATTATGAGTTTTTATTATTAGAAATAGCGAGTTTTTAGAATTTCTTACATGTTTTGTTTTTCTTCACCGTTCACTTTGGAATTCCAGTTAACTTTTATTGATGGTGATAAACCAGTTACGATCATGGAATTGCTTGGCACAACATTATCTGTGAGACGAAACTCGTCACGGATTCATGTCAGTATTGGCTGGTTATAGGCGGAACCAGAGATACCAAAGTGCCCCTTCACATTCCCTACCCCCGCCCCCAATCGATTTTTTTTTGTTTCTGTAAAAAAAAAAACGGTCGAGAAAATGAGAATAATAATGATACAGTGCTTTTTTAGCTCATGTCGTTGCTCTACCGTCTCTACGCGCTTAGGATTCTAAATATGTTACTTTATATTATATTGTACTTTGTGAACAAATGTTAAATGTCCACAAAAACGATGGAAGAAAATAAATATTAATTTGAATTGAATAGAAAAGGGAAAATAAAAGGAAATACAGATGCTGTGAATGGCAAACCATAGTTCATTAAACTATCTCGTTTGTTTCAAAAATGAAAATAAAGTGTCAACAGACATGGTCGTAGACCAACTGGATAGACCAAGAAAAACAACATTTTAACTCCATCCGAGACTTAACATTGGAGTTTTATATATATATATATATATATATATATATATATATATATATATATATGTATATATATATATATATATATATATATATATATAAAGAATTAACTGCACATAGCTTGTTGTCTTAGAAACTTTTGAGAAAAGTCGGACAAACAATATAGAATTTTTGAAAGTTAGCATCACTGACGATATGGGAATCATACATTACACATGTTAGAAATTGAGTCATTTGTGATGCTGTACATGGAGAACCATTTTTTTGTTTTTGTTGGGTTTTTTTTTTTTTGGTGGAAGAAATAAATTAATTAATATAACGTACCTTTCCATTCTAATCAAAGAACAGGCTTTTGGTGATACATAATGGGTGCCATGTTTTTTTAACATGTTTTTCTGAGGAAGTCAGACGTCTGCCCCACAATAAGAATTCAAAAAGTACTTTTAAGTAATTTCTTTTCACACACAGACACACTCATTATCTTTCATTTTCCCTTCCTTCGCCCTCCTTCTCTTCATTCTACTTTGTTTCCAAGCCGTCTTGCACTTCCACTTTACTTTCACACTTAGTTTTTCTTATGGGTTGAGGCAACAGTCCTTCTACCTCAACTCACTTATCAATTCTCTCTTATCAATAATTCGCTTCTTGTAATGATGCTTTATGAATTTAACATTATTGAACGACCCAATCGTGATCTGGACGTGTAATATACAAACTTCGCTTTTAAACATGTCCAACTGTTTTCAACATCACTTAATAGGTCAATATCTGTGCATCATATTTTTTACTTTGATATTTGATTATGTCCCATATCTATGAAAAACATCATTGTTATATATGTTGTTATTGTATTCATTTTATGTTATGCACTACATTATTATGTTAATATGATCTATGATTAACGAAATCTGGGCCTTGTTTCATAACATTTGCTATTGATAACACATAACACACATTTATGACAAATTTGCTCTTAGCTAATCAAATTCAATGATTTCATTAGTAGCTTATAACAGTTATTGTAACTTGTTACTGATAACAAGTTTTATGAAACAGGGCCCTGGTCCATTCGGGATGATGTCGTTTACTTTCAGTTCTATGTCAGTCTGTTATCATTTTATCAACATTGCCTGCCACTGAGCGGGTTCAGGTCGGTTCCTGAATTTGTCAGGATGGGATCTTATGAACATTCACCTGTAATTATTTCCCCGTGGGGCCATATTTTAAAAATAAGAAATTTAAAAAAAAATAATGAAAAATAAGTCTTAACAATGGCACTTGTGCCTTAGCTAGTTCATACAATTTCCTTGAATTCCTGACAATCTGAAGCGGTGGGTCTCAAAGGTATACTGTAGTCGGTCATGTGGGTTTGACCCCTAACAAGAAAGCCATAGTTAAAATAACATATCAAAGGAGTTGAGTATACAGTATAATTTTGTAAGTGGAAGCAACGATTCTTTTCTTGACAATATTCCAAGATAATCGTTTAGTCATTTTACACATTATCCTTTGACTATTGTATATCCAACCCCCCCCCCCCAAAAAAAAAAAAATAATAAATAATAATAATGATAATAATGATAATAATAATAACTAAAAAAAATGAAAAAAAATCGAGGTAGATATACATGCACGGTTTTGAAATTTCTTATACCAGATTCGACTGATCGACGGCGTGCAATCTTGCATACAATTGTTTGCCGTTGCTAAATTCCATTATCATGAATAGTGAATGGTTCCTCAATGTCACTGCTGAATGCTCCTCTGCCCTGGACAAATGAACATCGGCACTCACACACACACACGCACACACACACTAGCAACCTACCGGTCACGCCACCGATCAGTGGATCGACTCCAGTCATCGGATGAGTGGCGGCCCATAATTATGCCCGAGGAGTAGGCTACGTTTCGACATCCATATTTTTTGCCTGTAAGTGTAGTACGGGTACTGTATATTCAGAATAAGCGTCGGAGACTCCGTTACATTTCCGTACACGTAGCCTAGCTTTGTTATCATGGTTATAACCCATGTGCAGGAATATAGGGGTGTCGGTTATAATTTTTTTTTTTTTTTTTTAAATGAAGCCGTGACGCCGTCGAATAAAAATAACAGCTCGTTCATATGGATATTTTAAATCAATGACATGCATTGCACTCCACAAAGAATGTACACATAAATATACATGTACAATACACATATATAACAAAAATTCTACTTTGTAACCAAAAGAATGACTTGTCTTGCCACTTTAATACGAAAGAAATACCTTAAAATGTACTTATTCCCGCAATGTTAACTTCATTTATTATTTTGTGTTTGTGTTCTTCCCTATTTTGTAATAGCTAGGGGCTATGGTACTTTTCACCTTTACTGCCCTTTACTAAACAATAATAACCAATGGTAAATGATAATGATAATCATAATCACAATGATAGGAAAAATAAATATATATTGATATACTGATATATTAAAAATGGAGGACAGCTCTGGGGAACTTTTCTCTATTCTCTCTATTCTTTTCACTTTTCTCTCAATTCCTTTCACATTGTATTTATTTCTACGAGAGTTGCCAATGTGATATTTTATTGCCCGGCTTTGACAAGGCAACAAAATTGCGGGCCGATAAATTGTTTATTGCCCGGTTTCGAAAGTCAAAGGGATTTTGCGTGTTAAATATTTACTATCCTTGTATTTCTCTCTTCCCTTGCTTTATTTTATGTTGTCTTATATTCTTTTTATTATGTTCACCATACTATATACGGGTCGTGACGAGTTTTCAAATTACGGATTTATAACTGTATGTTTATTTTGCCACTTTTTGGTAATCTATGTATATTTATATTTTTTTCTGGACAATTATGTTTACATGTTACAAAAATTACGTTTGTCATTATTTCGAGGGATCCACATTCTACATTCAGTGGATCCCTCCATTTCCACAAGTTTAACTTTTAAAAAAATACTATTATACTGGATGTTTATGTATACTTTCTAATTCATAACTTTAAACCATGTAAAAAAAATTGTTATTGAATATGGAATTGTATATTTGATTTCTTGTCAAAATCATTGTTCTGTTGGAAATGAAAATAAAACTGAAACTGAACCTGAAAAACAGCGGGCAGTAAACTGTACGTTATTGTATAGGAATAACTGTTGTTTCAAGTTTTCGCTATTTATGGATTTCAAGGAGTTGTTTCAAGCTTTCACGTTGTTATTAATTTTGATAAGGACATATTATCAAGCAGGAAATGTCGGTAAGTTAAACAAACATTTTTGCTATTCAATCTTTTTCCCAATAGTCTATTTGTTTCCTTTCTTTGTAATGCAATTTAAAATGTGCACTGTAAAAAAATTTGCCGTCTTTTCACGGGAAATTTCCTGGCAGTCAGGATGCCGGGAATGCCCGTTTTTCCATAGTACATGTAAAATAACAGATTTCCTGGGGGGTTGTTTGTTTGTTTGTTGTTTTTTTTTTTTTTTTTTTTTTTTTTTTTTTTGATGTTGTTTTTTTTTTTTTTTTTGTTAAATAGTAAAAACTTTAATTTCTAACACGAAAATCTATGTAAATTAAAACGGAAGCATGGAAACGATTTGTAATTTAACAGGGTAACCTGTTAAAATATAAGAAAATGGTTTTTTAACAGTGTTTTATGTTGGGCGATTTCCGGTAAACCAACAAACTTACAGAAAAAAGATTGTAAAATTGAAATAACGGCAATAACTTGTAACAAGGGACCAGAAAGTCTGTAGTTTTACAGTTATTTTTTACAGTGTAACCCATCCTGCTTTAAGTTATCCTATTCTCTATCGTAATCTATCCTGTCCTAGACCTATCCTGTCCAGTTAGTTCAATTAAGTGCAATCTCTTATATACCCCTTATAGTTTTTTATGCCTTTGGTGACAGTTAGTAAATCGGGCAACCCCAAACCATATGCTACTAAAAAATTCATGAATATTCATATGAGTGTTTTCCACAGTATTTGGTAATTGAACAGGGTAACTGGTTAAAATATGAGAAAACATTACAGTATTTTGACAATTTGGATCACAGATAACAGGTAACGATGTTACAGATGTCTAAATCAAATCTTTGTCATCTTTGTTGTGTTACGATAACAACATCTTTACTTTTGAAGTAGGTTATGTTCTGTAACATTATGATACAATGTGTAATTTGATCCGTTTTTAACAAAAGTGAATTAATTCCCGATAAAACAGTTAATAGGTAATGTATCATCACCATGATCAAATTGAACAAGTGTTAGTAAAAAAAAAAAAAAAACATTTTTAACTAAGTTTAGATTCTTATTTACTACTTATTTCATCCGATAAAAAAATCTTAGCAGTAACAAGTCAAATTCATTGAAGGGTTATGATTATATTTATGAGATACAGATCTCATGCTTACTCAAAATATTCGTTGCTAACTAAAATTTTAATATCCATAAGCAGTGGATACAGTTACTTTGGAACCCCGTTCTTCACATAAGTATTTCAAATAAAATTGTGTTAACCATACTCGTCAACATACAACCATTTCTTTCCAAAGAAATTGTATAATGTCTACACCAAAGATTTATTGTCAGTCGTTAGATATCTATATTAAGCAAAACATCAACTATTCAAACAAATCCTGCACAAGATAAATGTATGGATATAATTATTCAGCTTACATGTACGAATATTTATAATTTACTCGTTGTTAAAATGGAAAATCCATATCATCTTCATACAATTTTTGAAGGATATTTTGTATGTACCAGTAAAAAAAAAAAAAGGGTCCTCAAATTTTTTGGGCCCCTTTTTAACTCAAAAAATCTCTGACAAGCAAGAAAAAAAAAGGTCCTCAGCATTTTTTGGGCCCCTTTTGGTCCCAGGGGAGGGGGCCCGGGCTCCCCGCCCCCCCCCCCCCCGCTGGATGCCCCACATACTATGTACTGACCATCGGAAAAAGCAAGGGGTTCAATAAAGACTGGATAAAATATCATGATGCAAAAGTAAAACAGCTGCCTACAAATTTTCCCAGCAGATAAATATTTAAAATCGGTTTATTGGAAACACATATATGCAGCATACATGTACAATATGGAGGTATTTTCTAAAAATTATTATTCCATGAGGTCAATTTCGTTTTCTTATACCTTCTATCATTCTAGAAGCAAGTTAAAATAGTTAGAGGTAGGTATACATGTAAATGTCCACTATGATTTACATCGGTGTATTCATTGCATGGGCCGCTGTACCGGGGGCTGGGGGCTGCAGCCCCCCCCCCCCCCAACCTTTTTGAGTAGACACGAGTCATAAAACCTCGGAAAAAGGGGTCGAAAATTGTCATTAATGAGTGAAATCAATTCAGCCCCCCCCCCCCAACATTCAAAAACGCTCCGCGGCCCCAGCATTGCATTGTACACTTAATTCCATGTGATTCATTATATACTAATGCTCATTTCAAACGCATTTCTGAAAAAAATAATTTTCTGATAACATGGCGTGCATGAGGATCGAGCTCTAAACGAGCAACTTTTCTGCAAAACTAATTAATTCTTGGAAATAAGGTAAAAAAATAACAACAGCGCAATGAGGTATCTTTGTTTGAAATGTTACTTTGAAAAAAAAAACCTTCCACGTGTTGAAATTTATCGCGAAAATATCACAGTAATACTTGCTTGATTGAAGTTCATAAAATAATACACAAAATTCAAGATATGCAAAAGTAAAATAATAGACTACAAAGGGTCCTCATAATACTCAAACTAGAAGGAATATATACAATACATATTTCCCATTCAAAAATAAAATCTTCTTAGATCACCATCATAATTCACATATTTTCTGTCAAGAAATACATTTGCTGTAGATACAACAAAATGAAAATACGGTCGAAATTTAGATTTTAAATCCATATAAAATCATTATTTACATTAAATTATTTCAGAATATATCCTCCTAAATATTCGCTTTTTGCTATATACCTATCCGTTAAAAGACAATAACAAGAGCAAGAGTATCACAATGTGGGACGTACGTATCCCGAGAAATGACATTGTAATTTTACATGTAAAGAAACAAATTAGATACAATAATAGACAAAATATAAATAACCTTTTTTTTTTTGCATTTCAAGTATTCGGATAACCTTTCATATGAAAATAAAATTCAAGAAAAGCAACATTATTCAATATACAGTATACATAACTTTTCAAAGTGCATTGCTTGTATTACAGTTTTATCTTGATCATGATGAACACATAACACGATAAAAACTACTTTCGAAAAATAAACTCAAGGGCAATTTCAAAGGCCTATTGTACTGCCCATAGAAATCCGGTTCGGATTACGTAATACGCCATTGTAATGTTTGCACATTTCTAAAGGTGATAGTCAGGGCTATTGAAATTGCCTTCAGTTGATTTTTCGAAAATAGTTTTTATCGTGTTACATCTATTAATGAAAAAAAAATATTTCAGTTATATTACAGTGAATTAAATTTTTTGTCATTCTTGTTACCCATTGTTGAAATTCAGTTAGCGAACCAATTTACATTTGTTACCAAAATGAAAATTCTACTTATTTTACTAATATAGCACAGTAATAAGCATACATATTCATTTGCAAACATAAATCGAACGAACGGAAACAATATTTCAGTTAAAATAAAGCCAAGGGTGCAGCATCTAAAAATATGGGTAATTATCCATTATTGCTCACATTGGTAGCATTTATAAAACATGAATATATGTTCTGGTTGTTTCAGTAACAAAATATACGATATCAATCCAGTTTAATTTTCCTAGACTTATGGGATTCCTTGAATTATGGGTTACAATCTCGAATAAGCGTCAAAATGTATATTTTATAAATCATATAATTAATTGACACACAAATTATGTTATATCTCAAAATACAGTGCAATCGTTATTTCAATCATTTCAGAATATTTATTACTCAATAATTTGGTTCGATACAAGTATTCTAGATTGAAACTTCGTACATGTATGTTAGAGTTTCAAGATTCAACCCTAATGTTTTTCAAAACTGAAATTCCTAAGCGTGAAAAACTATACAAAGTGTACAAAAGTAGACAAAAGATAACAAATCTTTTGCATCCCATGCATTTGCATAGGATTATATGAAAATATGTACAATAATCGTAAAAAATATGAATACCTTCAAACTCAGCAAAAGGCGGTTATAACATTCATTAAAAGCGCATTATATATAAAGCAGCAAAATATATTGAAGTTCAGTTATTTATTTTGTCTTCTTTATTTTATACTGCAGGGTTATCCTATTCAGTTATGCAAAACTGCTTTCCAAAGGCGCCCTGCAGTTTAACAAATCATTCTACATGAAAATACAAAATACATAACAATTAGGTAACATGGTAACTTACAAAAATAACAAAAAATGGAGAGTGAATTAATGGTATTATAAAATGCACATATTTGAATAGTAATTTCATAATTCCACTGAGTCAAGATTCAAAGCTTTGCATAGTGTTTTAAACTTATAAATGGGTGTAAAAGATTATTTTATAATAATAATAAAAATAATAATGTATGAATATTCACTTGCATCACTTCTACACAGACACATACAATTACATTCACGATTTTAAAAAAAAGTAGACCGATAGACCACGACAGGGGCGGATCCAGGATTTCGTATAAGGGGGGGCACACAAATGCAGGATTGTCAACTTTGGGAAACTGCTTGGAGGGAGACCCATATTTCTTTGGTCTCTCGCCAGCCCTCCCAAAGTCGCTCAGTGGGGGGGGGGGGGACCCAAAAAAAAAATTTCGCCAGCCTTCCAAAAGTCGCTCAGTGGGGGGGACCAAAAAAAAAAATTTCGCCAGCCTTCCAAAAGTCCCTGTCCCTCCCCATCTGCTTCTTCATCTAGGTGAGCCTTTGTGTTTTTATTATTTAAGTTAGTCACTTAACGTATACTATGTGTAAAAAAAAAAAAAATACTAAAAACAAAACAAAAAACAACGATGAGATTTCTGAGTCATGTACATAATTATAATGTTTTTTAATTGGGAACATGCTATTTACAAGCTCCGCTTCTCTGCTAGTTCCCTTTCGTTACCTTTTCGATTATTATTATCAAGAAACAATTGAAATGTGTGTAAACCTCTCTCTGTTATAACATTTATTTTAGAAAACAATATGTAAAACCAAGTCCATATGCGTTATGTTTGAATGATGAGTTTCTTCTACAATGTAAATACTTTATATGATTTATGAACTGGTATCGAAAAATAAATGAATCTTGAATCTTGATCTTGAATCTTGAAGTCGCTCAGTGGGGGGGGGGGGGTTATCGGGTCCAGTTCCCCTCCATAATTCTCTGACAAGCAAAAAAAAAAAAAAAAAAAAAGGTTTTCTGGTCGAAAAGGGGGGACACAATCGCAAACAGGAGGGGCACAATGCATTGTTTTCCCTCAAAAGAGGGGGGGGCACCCCCCCTAAATCCGCCACTGGACCACGAGACCGACATTGAAGATCTCATTGGCTGTCCGTATCGTGGCCTGTCGGTCTTGTAGGCTGTAGTCATTAAATTTCCCCGATGACCGCAAAGGCAATGAACTTTTTAAATAACTTTTTGGTATTACTCATAGTAGAATGGGAATTTTAGTTGATGTTTGCATTACACAAATAGGGAATATTGATTTCATTACTCATTATTCAGATTTCATCGCTAGCCTTCGCAAGTTTACTGATACATCTCATTTACAAAATATACAACATTCGCCAAATTTAATTTCCAGACTTAACTATTAATCATAATAACGATTACGCGTCAAAGTGCAATTGATAAAATATATTCAATACGAGGTGAAAAATACATTGAAGCACAAATTATCTTATCTAGGGTGGGTTGATTTTTTTGATTATTTCAGAATATTTCTTATTCAATAATTTTAGTTTGATACACTTATTCCAGATTATAAAACGGTCGTACATGTATGGAAAAGAACACCATGACCAAATGAACACCATGATCATGTGCTTGTTTGTGTGTGCATTTGTGATGCATTCGTGTTTGCATGATATCTCTTCTTATGATGAGTACACCATGTGAAAAAAATCCTCATTTTCCTGGGTGTGCGGGTGTGTGTGTGCGTGTGTGTGTGTGTGAGTAAGTTTATGTGTGTTTTAATATGTGTGTCATGTTTAATTTTGTTTGGGATGGTTTGAACGTTATATGAATCGGCAAAGACCGAATTAATGCCGCTATTCAAAATGTTTGGTTCAAACATCACAATCATAGGCATGATAGGGAGTACGTTGGCGCAAGTTGATTTTTACACGCTCGCAAACATCCAAGCGTAAATACATACCACACAAAAATGGTACCAAATGATGCCGGATAAGTTAATTTTTCAAAATATGTATAATAATTTTGCGTTCATAACTGAGTTTTAAACAAAATGGCAATTTTCTAAGTGTATACTTTTTTTTTTTACTCACACGGTATACGTACATGATCATTACTACTATAAAATATCATTATCTTCAAATTCAGTAAATGAAAGACCTAACCATGCTAACATCATCAAAAATATATATAAATATTCATGAATTTAAAAAATACAGTAAAATGAATATGCTTTGGGGGGAGTTTTAAAAACTATGACACTATTCTCAATGGAAATAAATAGAAATCCTGTAGATTAGAAACTGCTCCACATGCTGGTAAAGTACTTTTAAATAAGTTGTAATGCTGTGTGGAAATGTAGTTAATATCACATTTTCAAAAAAAAACCTGCCTTTTCTAAGCCTGTGCACATTAACCATGTTAACGTTTTTATCTTTATATTTGTTTGGAGAATAAATGATTGTCCAAATATTCATAATCACATATTTCCCTCTTCTAAACATTGTTGGAAGCAAAAGTGTAATTTAGATTCTTTTCTTCTAAGCTTTTTATGTGTGTTATGAAATCTCACATTTTTCATGTTTTTAATGACTCTCCACGTGCTTAATTCTACATAAATTTCAGAGTCGTTCCTAAATAAAACATAAATGGTCATAATATATTTCAGAATAAACTAGGAGGCTGAGATCTGAACCTTTAAAAATGTAAAAACGGTAACATCCCTTAGGCCTGAAATCTCCATTTTTACAGCATGGAATGAAATAATTTCTTGTATATTTTAAATATGTATTTTGGTTCATGATAAACATATGAAGGAATAACGAAAATAGTACAATCATAATTGCGGATATCCTTATGTTACATATTAATGTTACAACAATTAAGGAATAGCCAAATATCAGTCATGATAACACATAACTCTGTTAAATCATTTTTATTCCACATATAAAATGCACAGATACATTCACAACTAATCAATAAAGTAAGAATTCCTTTTACTATTGCCTGTTTTAGGACAACAACGTAGTACTTCTAATATTTACACGAATCCCTGTAATGAATCTGTTTTGTAAGATTTTCAGCTGTAACCAGTTGTTTATTTTTCTGAAATTCACTCTCAAATGACATACTTCAATGGTCTAGTACTTGAGAGATTAATGAGAAAAATATTGGAAAATAATATCGATTATTCATATTTTCCGAGTTTGAGTTCAATTAGTAGTTATGATTTTATTTATTTTTGTTTTACTATATTCTATTTTCCTTCTTGCTCATAATACAGAAGTTTGACAAAATGGTGTCTCACAAATTTACATTTATATCAGTAATTGTACTAAATATGTTTTACTTCATGATTAATTACAAAAAACGCGATATATTACTTCTGGAAGCTGATTTCAGTGAGAAACTGACTAAAATATTCAAGCGATGATTGTAGTGGGAGTGATTTAAAAATATTCACGAATAAAGTTTGTAGTTCCCTCGAACTTTTGACATTTTATTTTCAAGACTATTTCCTCATAT
The DNA here is from genome assembly GCA_025618425.1 of Heliocidaris tuberculata. Lineage (NCBI taxonomy): Eukaryota > Metazoa > Echinodermata > Echinoidea > Camarodonta > Echinometridae > Heliocidaris > Heliocidaris tuberculata. The sequence goes on from CM046839.1 coordinate 10,701,786, forward strand.
AATGTGCACGAGAAATGTAAATACTCAATAATTTACTTTCTTAATGGATAGGGTTTCTAGATTTCAGAGTTCTAATCATTTTTCAAATGGTAAATTCCAAAAATTAAATCAAATTATCGTTAAAAAAACAAACTTAACTGATATATGGATAATATTCTTTACTTAAAAATCAAGTTGTTTGATTTGTGAAAAAAAAAAATCATACCTCAAGTTTTCTTGTAAGACTGAGATGTAGGGTTCAGCTGGAATCGGGATGGTAGAGATAGAAGTTGGGGGATAATTGGCTGTCTCGGATGTCTGCGGGTGAGAGGTTGGGGTTCAGCTCCTTTCTCCGTCCACACTGGCATGTTATGCCAGACTTCGAGCCTCTCGGGTTTGGACGAGGGTACATGTATAAGATTCTGCGAAGAAAGGGCCGTTCTGCCGGGATGCCGAGCCATTGGTGAAGATGGTGGGGGGATTTCGTTTATGTTGATCAAATATGGATCGTATCCTTCTTCTTCGCTTTCAAGATCGTCGTCGAAATTTGAAGATTGCATTTCGCGAATTCTCGTTAATTTCTTAATGAGATGTAGATCGAGCTCTCGTCTTGACATACTTGACTGGTTTTGAAGATCCCTCCTTCTTTTCATCCGCTCACTACTGAGACCCATTTCGGAATATTTGCGCCTCAGCTGAAGCTCTGCAAAATCGAGTTCAATGTTGAACTGCTGCTCTAGTTCTATCTGTAAGTAAGGATTATCAATTAAATCCAGTGCGTCTTTTTTATCATCTGCGGTGTCACTCGACACCTGGGGATCCTGAATGCCAGAATGTTGAAGAGAACTTCTAGAATAGTATTCAGCAAGATGGTCTCCATCGGGACTTTGAGATTGCAGCGGGAAGTGCTGACAAGATAGGTTTTGTCGCTCATGGTGCTGGACCATGATTTGGCTGGGTACCGTAGATTTTCCTTGAGGTAGTAGTAATGATTTACCACCTGCTTGAGACTGTGGCGCAATTTCACGCATTTCGGGGCTGTGAGCATTAATTTCACGCACGCGTTTTGGGATGGGGCTTTCCATAATTCCATCATTAGATACTACTGAGGTAGCTGAAGATCTCTTCGTAAGTGTTCCTTGGGAAGGAGACAGATCAAGTGGTATTTTACCCGCTTTATATTGTACCATGTTGCTATCCCTGAGTTTCAGAGTGCCGCATGCTTGAGGAGGAACATGAGCACGGGGGTGAGTACGGGGGATTGGTGGTTTGGCTTGGAATACACTACTGGGCTGTCGATACGATACGGGCGGTGGTGGAGGAGCCAAGGCGCCAGCCAGAGTATGGGATGGTTGGATGATCTTGGAACCTCCTCCGGTAGGTACGAGTGCTGAGTCAGTCTCTACTAACATCTTCATTGCTTTCAAAGACTGCTGTATAGTGTGATGGTGAGTATCACGGCTGTGACTCATCGATGGAAATTGCCTCGGTTGCGGCAACTCTGCCGTCTTCGACTGGTTATGCAGCCAGCCCGGTGGGAGTAATTCTTCAGGCACTCGAGCTATCAGTGTGTCTTCACTTGTGGAATGAATGCTTGTTACATGTGCCAGGAGAGACTTAGGCAGCTTGAACTTTCGAGAACAGATCAAACATTCGTACGGTCTCCCTTTTAGGCGTGTCATTTCGGGCGTTTTCTCGATCAATGTTTTCTGCTGATTAACCAGAGCCCGCATACTTCGCTCTCCACCGTGCATACGAATATGAATATAGATATCAAAGTAGTCCTGAAAAGTAACTCCACATAACTTGCATTTGTAACTCTCATCCCCCTTTTCATTATTAATCATTAAAATCGAAGACATGACTGATTGCATATCTCTGTTTTCAGCATGCACGTCGCTTGGCATCTTCATGAGTGTCACATTGTCCTCAGCGGTGGTGTCCCCTGATTCGACGGTCTGACTCCCCGTACCCATCGCGACAGCTTTGAATAGTCGAACTGAAATGTCTAAGCCCATATTTCGTGAGACACCTTCCCTCCATGCCAAATCAGAAGCATTTTCCTCGTTATCATGGTCATCTTTCTCCGATTTTGATGAGCCATACATTGTCTCATCACTCCTTGCTCTTCTAAGGCAAGCTGAATTGCTGTTATTTGACTTATAACGTTTGCAAACTGGTGCCTGAGTTTCATCGTAGTCACTGCTTGTTTCCTGACAACTACTACCATTCCACTCCATTTGCTGGTCTAGGTTCTCCCCAATACTTGCCGGGCGACTAGTCTCATAAATAGGGCGATCAACAGCTCGACTCCTCTTTCTCAAATTCATCTGATACGTTTGGACTAGGTGGTGGCAAAAATCCCCGGCTTTTGTCACTTTTTCCTCTCCGGATTATGCTGTCAGAAATTAAAATATTAAAGCGAATGAGCTTTGATCCGTATGCGAGGCAAATATGGGTCTTTCCGAAAAGAAATTTTCTTCCTTGAGAAGCTTCTAGCAGTGGCCGGGGGCAAGGCGTCTTTATGGCTGTTGAGGAAAACAACATTTTTTTCAGCTCAAACAGGTAAATTCACGTCGACCAAACGCATCGACAAATACGTTCCTTTCAACCTTCGGACGTGTTTTTGAACCATCAAGTCTATTCAACAGACGACTGTGGCCAGGCAACAAAAGAAAACAAAAGTATTTGTTCATTGATGTGTGGCAAAATATCTAGATATGATATAATTATGAACCCGTTTCATTTGAAGATATGACTGAATAAAGATTTATTGCGTTGTTGTTGCTGTTGTTGTGATGGGATTTTGCTAACATATACTATAAATAGTCCAGGAAAAAACACGGACAGGGGTGTGCGTTTGAATGCAATGGGTAAGGTCGGCGATTGGGTTTCTGTCTGAAGGGAGGGTGTATATAGGCGGCTACACACAGGACTTCTAAATACCCCTGGGGAGCGTTTCATCAAGCGTTTTTTCAGTGATTTTTACTGACAAATTTGCTCTCAGCCAATCAGATGCAAGGATTTCAGTAGCTTATAACAGTTGTCGGTAAAAATCACTGACAAAACGCTTGATGAAACACTCCCCTGGATTCCATGCTTTGTAAAATTCCATTGCGTGATATGTTCATCATTGCCACTGTCTATTGTACACATTCCTATCAATAACCTTGAAAATGTGGGCGTTTTAATTCATCAACCTACTGCAAAAATTCTCCAAACACTCGACTCAAGCTCGAGTGAAGCTCTCCTGACTAACCCGCTATTCGAATAGGTCTGAGTTAAGCCCCTGAGTCGAGTTAGCCTGGATCAAACAATGCCTAGAGATACTTTCTTGGGTAAACAGGTAGGAGCCAAAAAGGAAGCGTGATGGAAGAATAGATAGATAGAAGAATTATGAAATGACAATCATAACATGTAGGCCCGGTCAGAAGCACCGCTCGGGGCGTTGCATGTGGGCACAGTGCCCCTTCTTTTCCCTTTAACTTCAGATAAGTACCCATTTTTCTTTCGAATAAGTTCCCGTTCCATTAGTTTCTTTTAAGTGCCCATTTTGATAATTATACCTCATCCCTCACCTTAACTTTGATAAATGCTCCTATTTCAACGAGAGTATTTTTCCCTTTTAATCCCTTTTATTCCCTTCAATGTAACAAGTCATTTTTTTTCTTTGTAATATATAGACACTGATTTGATTTTTCTACTTTATATAAGAACATTTTCCCCTTTCTTATAAATGCCCCTTTTCAGGTGTGATTAGTGCCCCTTTTCACCTCTGATGAACTGCCTTTTCTACCTTTTCTACGCATGATTTTCTCTAATAATTGAAGTGTCCTTTTCCCCATGATAAGTACAACGTTTCCCTTTTCTATAACATGTGCACCTAATCCAAAGTGACTTAGAGCCAATATTCTCAAATGCTCGCTCGCTACGCTCGCTCATATTAAAAGTATAGTTTATTAAATAAATTTTCTTTGTGAAATTTTGCAAATGAAACCCCATCAGAATTGTGTTTCCCCGTTTTTATATTACAATTTAATTGCGACCTCACAAATTTTGAATATTGTTTGCTCGCTTGCTTCGCTAGCTCGCTCAATACCAAAATCATACTACAAAATGCAAAGCATGATGCTAAGTCATATCTATGACATGTAAAGAGAAAAACCATTATAGTTAAAACAATGAATTATGCATAAATTTGCATAATTAGACCTCATTAGAGTGATAACGTGCAAGTTTCAGGCTTGGCAACATTCATATTTGAATTCAGCACAAAAAAGTACCTTTGTCCCCAACTTTTCAGGTGGGGCGAAAATGTGGACCACGAAAATGAAAAACGGAGCCTCTTTTTCCATGTCATCCCATGGTCTACTAGCTTAATCTTGGGAAGAAATAGATCTACAGTGTGATCTTTCTTTCTAATTAAAACGGCTTGGGAGCTAGTTCGACCTGCTCGATCTGGACTAGGCCTGGCTAAGCCAGGCCCACCGGTAGATCTACTGACTACGCCTACGGTAGCTAGGAGGCGACGCAGGCGGTATGGCGGTGTGTTCACCTTCGCGGATGTCCATATTTCGCGGACAGGTCAATACGACAAAAACTGAAACTAGAACTAGAACTTGAAAAAAAAAAGATATAGCATCAATGTAGGCGTAGGTGTAGTCTACGGCCGGTGGGCCTGGCTTAGTCAGGTCTAGTCCAGGTCTGAGCAGGTCGAACTTCCCAAACCGCTTAACTTAGAAAGCAAGATCACACAGTAGATCTATTTCTTTATAAGATTGAGCTAGACAACAATCACAGATATGAAAAGAGTTTCTCCAGGGAGTTTCTCACCAAATAAAACTAACCAGCAAATGGTTAAACATTTAAACAACAATTTATTTAAGTTTAATCAACACCAGTTTAACCGATGTTGAGCAAAATATGATTAACCAACAAATGGTTAAACATTTAACCAACAAAATAAAACTAACCAACAAATGGTTAAACATTTAACCAACAATATGTTTTAGTTTAATCAACACCGATTTAACCAACGTTGAGCAAAATAAGATTAACCAACATATGATTAAAACTTATAATCAACCACAGGTTAAACTTTAATCAACAGGCCAACGTTGAGCAAAATAAGATTAACCAACATATGATTAAAACTTTTAATCAACCACAGGTTAAACTTTAATCAACAGGCCGTTGATTAAAGTTTTAACCTACAAATGTGTGATTCACCTGGTAATCCTCGGTTGATTAAAATTTTAACCAACAAGATTAAAAATTTTAATCAACGTTCTAACAGTGCATATTCACCCACCCTCACCCTACACTATATGTATATATATATATATATATATATATATATATATATATATATATATGTATATATATATATATACCCATATATATACATATATATATATATGTATGCATATATGATACACTGTTAAAACATGTATTAAAAAAATACGGATTAAAAAATTGTTGATTAAAAATCGCTCAACATTGCTTATAAAATGAGTGTTGCTTAAAAATGACTTTTAATCTTGAGTGGGTTAAAAATATTGTTGATTAAAATTATTGTTTTTAATCTTGTTGGTTACTTTGTAACCAACATTGATTAAAAACAGTGTTCTCGGCTTTCCCGCCAAAATGATAGAGCGAACTGTCGAGACACTTTATCTTTTTATTGATTAAACTTTGATCAAAGTTGATTAAAATACCGATCGCGTGACTTAACAGCGCGCATGGATATGGATTTGGAACAAATTTGCTGCGCGCATATCTATCGCAGAAATTGTTTGCGATAAAAATCGAAGGCGTTGTCATTCAAGTCGCTGAATGATTGGGGACTTTCAAAGAGCTTGTCAGCGTGTTTGAAGGTGAGAAACTCTTTTCATATCTGTGATTGTTGTCTAGCTTAATCTTGGGAAGAAATAGATCTATAGTGTGATCTTTCTTTCTAATTAAAACGGCTTGGGAGCTAGTTCGACCTGCTTGATCTGGACTAGACCTGGCTAAGCCAGGCTCACTGGTAGATCTACTGACTACGCCTACGGTAGCTAGGAGGCGACGCCGGCGGTATGGCGGTGTGTTCACCTTCGCGGATGTCCATATTTCGCGGACTGGTCAATACGACAAAAACTGAAACTAGAACTAGAACTTGAAAAAAAAGATATAGCATCAATGTAGGCGTAGGTGTAGTCTACGGCCGGTGGGCCTTGCATAGTCAGGTCTAGTCCAGGTCTGAGCAGGCCGAACTTCCCAAACCGCTTAACTTAGAAAGCAAGATCACACAGTAGATCTATTTCTTTATAAGATTAAGCTAGACAACAATCACAGATATAAAAAGAGTTTCTCACGTACCAAATGAGGCTAACCAACAAATGGTTAAACATTTAACCAACAATTTGTTTAAGTTTAATCAACACCAATTTAACCAATGTTGAGCAAAATACGATTAATCAACAAATGGTTAAACATTTAACCAACAAAATAAAACTAACCAACAAATGGTTAAACATTTAACCAACAATATGTTTAAGTTTAATCAACACCGATTTAACCAACGTTGAGCGAAATGCGATTAACCAACAAATGATTAAAACTTTTAATCAACCACAGGTTAAATTTTAATCAACAGGCCGTTGATTAAAGTTTTAACCTACAAATGTGTGGTTCACCTGGTAATCCTCGGTTGATTAAAATTGTAACCAACAAGATTAAAATTTTTAATCAACGTTCTAACAGTGTATATATAAATACACACACACACACACACGCACATATATATATATATATATATATATATATGTATATATATAGGCGTGTGTGGGTGTGTGTGTGTGTGTGTGTGTGTGTGTGTGTATATATATATATATATGTGGCCCTTGAGTGAATTCATACCCCCCACTTATGGGGACCTGTCTACGCCAATGTAATACACAATGTGTTCGCATTCTCCAATCCATGTGGAGCATTCCCAGTCAGGCGTCTTTTTTTTACAGACGCACACATTACTGAACCCTAATAACGTTCGCATCCTTACAGGGTGGAAATAGGCAATGTTGATGCTGCCTTGTCAGCAATCGAAACTACGACCTTCTATATCAATATTACATGTCCACATTTCGATAAATATCGTATTGTTTCCTTTGACATCGAGATTTGGGAAATGTTTGTTTTTCTAAAAACATCGCATTACCTTATTGTAATGGCACCGTGCAAAAAAAAATCGTGCAAAATCCAACGAAATTAAAAATCAATGTTCAAACAAATACTAGTATTAGATATGTTATGTAAAAGTATTGCATCATTATGTTTATCTTTTATCCTCATGGTGTTTGTTTCTTTGGGCTCATAAAAATATTTGGTTTGGAAAAATATAAACAAGGGTTTGTTATTGTTTAACCCATCATAAAATTGAAATCTAATTGAAATTTGCTGGTCATGCCGTTTTGATTTTAGTTCGTAAATAGCAAGATAATAACAATGCTAAACTACTTTGATTATTTTTCAACTTCATGTGGACCATTTCAGAAATGAGACGTGAAAATAATTTACATGCATTATTCAACATGTAGAACAAATATAGTATGCAGGGAGTGTATACGATTCTTTGCGAGGTTGCTGTGCTGTGCGTTCCTGGCAGGTAGCAGACACTTTAGCCTCAATTTGACGTTTCTTTCAAAAATCCACACTAAAATTCATCCGAAATCATGGACGGAGGTGTTCATGGAAAACGATCAAAGGCACATTAAAGATGAATGAAAATATCTTATTATGAGTACAGTAACTTCATTAATATAATTTGTAGCATAGACCCCCATAAAACCACTGCCGACGATGGCAAATACCGAGTCTGTTTATTACATTTCACTTTGAAAACTCCCTCTGTTGTTGAAACCTTTGGAGTTGCGCATCGTGTATTTTGAGAATGGCCATTCATCTCAAAGAGTTTATCGAGCATCGAGTGGTCTCGTAAACAGGGGGGAGGGGGTCCCAGATCGAAACCAAGTGGATGGACTGGAACCCTTTGATAAGGCATGTATCCCCAGTACCAAGTCCTTCGGGTCAGAAATGAAGCCTTAGGGTCCCCTAGTTGCTTAATTAATTAATTACAAGCATACTCCTGCTTTCTTCCCACTCAACATGGTCAGGTTCAATAAACCACCATCACCAATTCCTACACAATAATATTTAATCAGGAGTATTTTGACATAATGTATTCATTTATACTTTTGCACAATTCAATCCAAACAAAATCTCACAAGGGACTGATTCACATATTGGTGCGCGCACCAATATGTTGCATTGCTATATTGGCAAGTCCAAGGTATTTACCATATGGTACCAAGTATTATGGAATTGTATTTGGAATTGTGAACATACTGACATAACAATATCACTTGATCATCAAGTGGATTTGACGCTTTATAAATCTTATATATTATTATTATTATTATTATTATTATTATTTTACTTGTTATTTTTGCCCGATCCAAGCTCTGGGAGCATATTAGTCAGTGCTATCAGCTTGATACAGTCATCAGAAATACTTAAATCTTAGATATGGTAGCTAACATATGGGACAAAATAGCTTGGACTTGCCATATACACTACACTTCAAAGCAGTTTATACCAACTCTAGTATAATGAGTTAGTTAGTTTTTACTAACTTTTTACCCACTCGTTAGTCAGTTTACACGTCAATTAATTTTGTACTATAACGAGTTTTTACTTATTTTTTTTCTCCCTTCTGTGTGTGTATCTCTACAGTACCCGTTTTGGGCATAGCGCCATCTATATTAAGTATCTTTGTTTATTTGTAATCTCTTTTCTGTTTTATGTTCTGCGTGGTTAACCTCTTATATCTTTATCATTTGCCATAAATATGAGCAAAACATTGAAATATTTCAAACAAACGCAAAATGGCAAATGTACAAATTGTGTTTTAGTCAACGTTGGTTTTGTAATGCGACATTATCCTGCATAATATAATGGAGTGGACAGTCGCCTGTTTCTTTCTAGGAATATCATTGTGGCATGGCAGTGGCGGATCTACGGGGGGTTTAGGGGGTTTAAACCCCCCCCCCCCCCCTTGGGCTGCCAAGTAAACATTTATTTGGGCAAAAATAGAAAAAATAGAGCATGCAAGTATGCTTAAAATCGCAAGCTAGCAACCCTAAAAATGTAAAATCTCCCTACTGTGGGAGGGGGGATACCCCCCTCCCACACCCTCCCCCCTCGCTCCCTTCCAAGTAAACATTTATTTGGGCAAAAAAGAGAAAAAATAGAGCATGCAAGTATGCTTAAAATCGCAAGCTAGCAACCCTAAAAATGAAAAATCTCCCTACTGTGGGAGGGGGGATACCCCCCTCCCACACCCTCCCCCCTCGCTCGCTTCGCTCGCTTCCAAGTAAACATTTATTTGGGCAAAAAGAGAAAAAAATAGAGCATGCAAGTATGCTTAAAATCGCAAGCTAGCAACCCTAAAAATGAAAAATCTCCCTACTGTGGGAGGGGGGATACCCCCCTCCCCCCTCGCTCCCTTCCAAGTAAACATTTATTTGGGCAAAAAAGAGAAAAAAATAGAGCATGCAAGTATGCTTAAAATCGCAAGCTAGCAACCCTAAAAATGAAAAATCTCCCTACTGTGGGAGGGGGGATACCCCCCTCCCACACCCCCCCCCCCTCGCTCGCTTCGCTCGCTCGGGCTCGGTCTCTACGCTCCCTCGCAATACCCAGCTCAGCCCCTCAAACCCCTCCCTTGGAAAAAAGCTAGATCCGCCCCTGCATGGTTTAGTAAAGGTTGGCGATACCTAGGAATACGTGAGACATTGACTCCCTGAAAGTTAGTAGTCTGTATTTCTCTGTATTAGAATTTACCACAACATAACGTCATAAAGGCTTTGTAATAAACTGCTGGTTTATTATTCCAAAGTAAATATTGTTTCTTCGCGGTCGCTTTTGTACCTCGCTGGGCAGCATGCATGTATGACTTGGCGTTCAACACGCTAGAAAGCTGTCAGTTACTAAATCGTATGTTCCAACATAACGTCAAGGACAGGGATTTGACTGTGTGATTAAACATGCATTGAATCATTGCAAAGTTTCAGTAGAGCATGCAAATTAGAACTGGAATTTAACCAGGGACGTCGGCTGAATGCAATTTTTTACACAAAATCTTCCCAAAACAAAATAATTACATCAAAAAATATCATGACAAGTTACTGGCCCCCGGTGTAAAGTCATCCTCCAAAAAGCATGGAAAGGAATGATTTTAAAAATGGGAGTTTCAGTTTCCCTTTCCGTTTGGTTTTATTTCTTCATTTTTCAACAATACAAATCAAACATGACATAAAATCAGACAACGTTTATTTTCACGTTGACAATACAAACTAATTAAAATTAGTGATGTAATACAGTGCAATATCAATGTGAAATAATGTGAAATGGTTGCAAACAAAGTAACTCTAAATACTTTATACACAGCATCAATTTTACTGTAAAAACTTAATTGAGGTAATATAATAGAATAGAATAAAATAGAAACAGGGTAGATCAAAAACAAGGTAACTCCATAAATTGCAGCAGACCGCGCATAGCAAAAATTAGCTTGAAATAATGGCTGCCCTAAAGGGGTTGAGAAAAGAAGTAGTGAAGAAAATTGTATGTGGTAGTGCAGGTTGTGTGGTTGTGATTTAGCTTGGGCCTCTGAGTGATATTGACAGATTTGGTTTGTTTCAAAGTCAGAAATAAATGTAGATCAAATATTACACTATTATTTAGTCAGAAATTATCAAAGTATTAAGGTAAGTGTTATATTGGGATAAGACATATTTTGGTAAATAACTTTGAACATTTGAAAGAATAAAGCGATGTCCTTGTTTTAAAGCTCACGGACAGTTTTGGTAGCAAAAAGGAAAATGGAAAGAAACGTGTTCATTATAGTCCCATGTTGTCCTCATTCTATCAAAAGAGGTTTGTACGAGATCATGTGGTATTCCATCAATGATTTCCGGTGAATTTCAGTGTAAATAAAGGAACGCTAGATCACGGTAAAATACTGAGGGCCTTTCCACCCCGATGGCTCCCCATGCAACAGTCGCGGGGCTTCGCATGGAAATAGCATGGGTGCACTGTGTGTGTAATACACATAGACCATCCACATAGGTTTTTGCTCGCGTTATAGGGTTGTTGTTGTTTTTTTTGGGGGGGTCCTTTTTCCTTGTTGTTTTCCTTTTTCTTTTAACTGTTTTCCTTTTCCTTTTTGTTTCGTGTTTGTTTCGTGTTTGTTTGTTGTTTGTTTGTTGTTCTGTAACACTGTTTTGTGTTTTCCAAGTCTTCGTAGGCACAATTTGAAACAATTTTATTTTCCCTGGGGGAACCACAAATTAGAAGCACTGCTTTTTAGTGGATCCCCCACATTGAGAATTTCTTTTAATAATTTATTTATATGTACAGTGTACTTGTACACTTATCAAGAAAAAATGAATTTGTACATATTTGTCATAATATCTGTAATGCCATTGTCTTTTCTTTCTGCTGGAAATGAAATAAATACGAATTTGAATTTGAATTTGAATTTGAACAGTAGTGCAAGCTGCTATTGTTGGGAGTTTATATCCCTGGACCGGTATATAAATTATTTTTTACCTCTCATTTGTAAAATATTTCACTTTAGGAGGTGAAATCTTTACAGTATATTAGTATTGCTAGCCTAGTAACTTGCTATTTATCCAAAAAAAATCCAAGAAATCTGACATAGAGTTTTTTGAAGGAGTACCAAAACTAATCATTACCTTTAAGTGCCTCGGACGTCCTATGGTACTACTCTACGTCTCCGGATTTTGAAAATGCAGGCGTATACTCTGCAAAAACCACGGTGTTAATTCAACACCATCTCGGTATCAATATTGGGGCTACACCAGAAAAACACCAGTTAGCGTTAAAACAACTCCACTTTGATTCTAAACTGGTGTTGTTTTAACACTTCTCTGGTGTAGCCCAATAAAGATACCGAGATGGTGTTGAATTATGTTCACATAGACTATAGACTGTGACCGGGAGAGCTCGATGGATGCGTGAGTCGAGCATGAATAAAACGGGCAATAGCACTTTGCACTGTATCGCCACACAGCTATTCGTTTTTCTATCCTCTCAAGCGACTCACAAGCCCCCCCCCCCCCCCCCCCTCTCTCTCTCTCTCTCTCTCTCTCTCTCTCTCTCTCTCCCTGTCTTTCCTTTCCTCTTTCTCTATTATCCTTCATTGTCTGCTTTTTCTGTCTGTTTCTCTCTCTCTCTCTCTCTCTCTCACACACACTCTCTCTCTCTCTCTGTCTGCTTCTCTGTCTCCCTTGCTCGCATTTCCCCTCCCCTCCTTTCTGTTAAAAGTGGAAGTTGAAGATGAGGAACAGCAAGCATTTGGATAAAGACGAGAAAACTAGATAAATAAGGAGATAAATCAGAGCACTACTGACTTCCAAGGTGAAATCCTGAAAACAAATAATTATAGGAACTTTAAAGTTTGAGATAGATGAGGGCGCTAGACAGTTTTACTGGGCTGTCTACCTCAAGGGTCTTCCCCGCCTGACATGCCTGACTCCCGAGTTTGACAGAGGAGACACTGGGTTGCTAATCTGCCCACGGCACCGTAAGTGATTGATCTATAACCCGTATCACTGAAAGCTTCATAAGAAACTAAAAATTATCACTACCTTCTTAAGTACTTTGAAAAAAAGGTCCTTATGCTCCTGATCCTGTTATAAAATAGTGTACTACTTTGTAATAAGGCACGGTTTGTGGACATAAAAGTACAACTTTTAAGATCGCGAAGGAAGGGTATAAAAGGGATCAGGAATTATTTCAAAGGAGGGTGGTCAGTTGATGCGGCGAAGCGTGGTTATAACATCCCATTGAAGAGTTTTATTGAGATGTCGAATAGAAGGAGGGGTTAAAAGAAGTTAGTGACGCCGCCAATGTGTGTTTTGGGGGAGCAGTGTCGTCTTCATTTCCACCGACGAACGCACTGACGGTGAGATGCAGTTTGAAGTCGCGTGGAGTACGGCCGGCTTCGGGTTAAATTCTTGTCTGTGAGTGTCTCATCGCTTGCGCCCTGGAGCTGTGTTTGGATACAGAAACTAATACGTGTTTAAACACCTGAGAAAATCCGACTGGTTAGGGTCATGTAATATTTGGGATACCTCGAGGAGTTTCCAGTGCCATCCTCGTCACTTGGACGTGTCGAAATCTTGATGTTTGTGTAAGATTTGCTTGGCAAGCTGAAGTTTACCCGGGTCCCGACCCCTGTCTCGCATTGTCATCTTTCCCGATCGGCTCGGTCAAAGTCACGCCAGAGGTGCGCTGGGTATTTAAACTGAGTGGCTGCCCCTTGTCGTGATCGCAATGTCAATTTACAAGTCTCTCTTGTGATTTATTCTATTTGTTTGTATTCAGCTACTCTTGATTGACTGACGTTACAGCATTGGTATTAGTCAAAAGGTCTTCCTCCGTCGTGTGAAAATTGCCCTCTTTAAATACAATAGCGTCTAAGTCAATTTGAGAGAAAGAAGCCCGACAATTCCTTGGTGCGTTCACCCTTTCTGTCCATGGAATTTCTGCTCGGAGATTGACAAATACGAGATCTCAATTTTATTAAAAGTTTTTTCCGTCCTACAATGTCTATTTGTGTTCATGGTAGACATAATTCGATCGAACCTTGCTAAACTATTGCTTGGCAAACATCGCGATTCTATTTGAGTGGAATCTCGTCTTCTTGCTTTCGTTAATTTTCAATTTCGAGTGAGAATGAGAAGGTGAAAGGATCAGATACGTGACCTTGCAAAAGGACTTCTTTTTGAACTCATATCATCATCATCTTGAAAGCGATATGGATTACATAGAACACCGTTTTATTACTGACGTGCGAGAACCCAGTCATCATTTTATTGGTATCAATGGACTTAAAATTCACCACAATTTCATATAACCTGACGAAGATCGGGTAAATTGTGAAGCTCCTTCAAATCTGATTCTAGAAAATCAATAAAAACGTCATCATTTGGAAGAAAATTAGCAACCGAGGTATCACCTGCGCCGGAAAAGGGGAAGAGAGGCGACAAAGAAGGAGAAATCTTATGAATAATTGAGAGAAACGAGAATAAGCGCATGTCCCAAGTGGATTAATCTTTGAAGTAAGAGATACTGGAGAATCAGAAATTATTCGACATGGATATGTATTCAACAGGGTCTCTCCTGATCTGGCTCTTACAAATATTTGTCCTGGAAACTTGGTAAGTGAAAACACACGTCACTCACCAAATGGTCTGTTCTTATTCCTTTTGTCCAACTCATTGTACGTATACATCAATAAGGAGCACAAGTGGGTTATTTTATTTGAATAATTATCAGTCCCAAGTCAGGAGACACATGACCGTTAGGTTCTTATTAACATTGATTTCAACCGACTTTTACTACTCTAAAAATGTGGGTATTGATTAGCAAAACTGTTGAATAGGCTTTAAAAATGTTAACTGTGACAATGCCTGAACCAAAATGTAATGAAATAATAAACTGATAAACGCAGCATAGGTGACTCATTTGCCTCTAAAATTCGAAATGAATTAAGCTCAGAATTAAGTGACAATGGGTTATTCGTTTAGGAATAAGGGATAAGAACAGAGGTTATGTCCGATATTTCGGTCATGATTTGGCCGAAATCACACAAATCTATTTGATAGGTCATAGGTGTATTACTGACTTTGTTGTAAAAACGTGAAGATCATCTTAGACATGTTTGCATTACAACGCTCGAGAATGTGACACAAATGTGTCACCTATCTTATCTACATATTTTTTCTTCTTCATATTATTCTCCTTCTCCTTCTTTTTAATCTTCATTTTGCTATTATCTTGTTATTTTCGTGTTTTTTTTCTCCCCCTCTTCTCACGGTGTGTCAGTCACATCGGGAAACGAACGAAAATGCAGTATAAAAACATCCGATTAAGAATCAACATGATCAACCCGAATAAGCATTTTATAGTGATATCGTGGTGAAAATTGTAATAATCAATATGTTATGGAAGATGGTAATTATGATAATGGCAGCATTATAGTAAATCAATCAAATATTTTTTAATCAGGGATATATGAATAATATCTTCGTAGACATAATCTCATCGATTTTTTAAGACTATGACTCTGAATCACTGACTCCTCTTGAAAACGAAGGCAAGGTAAAGCAAAGCATACGATTATGTATTCAAAACACAGAGTAAAAATCATGATTATCATCAACAGTCATAATCGTTCGTATAGTGTGGAGTTGCATTGTTTTCCTGTATACTTGGACATAGCAGACTCCGAATTGTATCTTTCCATCAATTAAAAGGGGTGGTGTAATCACAAAATATAATGCATTTCTAGATTTACTTCGCTCCATTTATAAGGATGAAGGATAGTGCCATTGGCATATTCGAGAATATCTATAGAAATCGATAGGAATTTATTGTGTTATTATATGTATATGTTGTAGATCATAATTCCGTATCTCAAAACATTTTTTATTCGAGATTTGGAGGTGATGACATAATGAAGGGATCGTTTAAAACATACCTACGACTTAAAGATTCAGTAAAAGAACTTAACTATGGAGACTTATGACTGCAATTTCATTTGAATTCTTCAGGTGATTCCATCTTACATCCCTCGACAAGTGACCAGAGGCTTGATTTTATCCTTTCAAAAAAAACGGTCTCTTCTCCTAACTAGTAAAACACTTACATGCTCAGAAAAGAAAAGGGTATCTGTTAAGGGTATCCTTTTGCTCCCGCCACATGAAGGGTGCATTAAGTATGTTTTGGGGTGCCTAGTTGTAGTTGCATCCCTTGACATGCATATAATGAACGCTTTCTCTCTACAAGCGAATATTGAAACACAATGTACAATAATGTTGTCGCCATGTGATAAAAGGTTGCAACATTGCATCCGCCTGTAGGATACATTTGTCCCCTTCACCATGTTAACGCTCTACATGTGCCGCATAAGCAGGATAAGCAAAAGTGCGAAATTCTAATTTTTCTTAGTGTTCACTTTCCAATAACATATCGGATTCCGTCTTTACTTAAGGATCTGCCAATTAATTTCAGCTACATCTTCTGACATTTTGGGCCTACCAATTACACCCCATGATAGAACGAGTTGCACGGTAATAATTCCTCAGAAGTTAGAATAGACACAAGAAAAGCGGCCGATATTACTTCATTTTAAAAAATCGCACATTTACGAGCTCGAAATTCCACTGAAGGATGTCCCAAACAAAACGCTTTCAGCGCGTAAATCTTTTCCTTGTTGAACGTGCGGTTGGTCATAATTCACTCGCGAGTATTGCTCATTCTCCTACCATTGAACTTCTTGATAAGATTGTGGGTAAGTTACGACCACGGGACAGTAGATGGTTGCTATACCTTTACCCAGTAGTCAGGTGTAGTCTAGCGTTGGTGCTTGCCTAGTACCTCCTTGGTTTTTCCTAAAGTCACAGTTAACACCAAGGGATAGTGGTCGCCGGAGTGGTCGCTGTGCGGTGGATAGCAGGATGATGGTACTGGTGACGATGATGATGATAAACATGAGAATAATGATGATGATGATGATGATGATGATGATGATGATGCATCACTCGTAGGAAGCAACAAATCAATGTATAAAAACAATTCGAAAATTCCCAAATGGAGATATGAATATGTAAATCCATTATATTGATATAGAAGTTCATGATGTAGGGTCTATAACACCGATAGCATGGTGATGCTGATGCATCAGTGACAAAGGTGGTGATGTTGATAAATAACAATATCACTGGTGATATTATTGATGATATGAACGGTGGCGATGATGATGTTGATGATGATGATGATGATGACGATGATAACTTGATTGCGGTCTTAGAAACTGTCATGTTTGCAAGAGTTCCATATCAATTCTTTCATTGATAAGATTAGCTTATTGACAAACCTAATGATAGAGAGTTAAAAAGTAAACCTGAAATACTTCTCGGACACAAACGTGGTGAATATGGTGAATATGCATTCTTTTTCGCTGACGATCGCAAAGGTTAGAAGCAAACAGAATTGTATCATGATGGTTCAGTGTATTTTCTAAATAATTTTGGCACTTCTTATTCGTTACTTGTCATAATGTGGTCATTAAGGAGTTTAGTTAAACACAGCTACCGTGACTACCTTGACTACTGTGTTTGCTGACGACGACTGTACGATTTTAAAAGATGTCGCTGCAGTCGGATACAGTAAATTTGGGCTTAATTATCGGTGTTCGATAAAACTTAGTAGAGTAGTCTTACATTTCTTCACACTGTACTAAATCAGATAAACGGAACATCTTAAATGGATTCTTTTATCTTAATTTGCTTTACATTTTAGTCGGTCCAAACCATCCATCTACTTCATGATAAACAATTTAGATTTTAACTATACGCCATTTTTCTGGAAATCCCGTTAATTTTAATACGGAAACTTTAGATTTGCTTCAATACTGGGTAAAAGTTTTCATCAAAGATATGCTTTCAGCTTCTACATTTGTATGTCAAATTTGTCCTTATATGCACAATATTATTATAATGTTATGACAATTGTAGAAACTGTCTCTGTAATTTGATTCTCTGCATATATGAACATCAATGACAGTTTCCAGACTTACCACTTGTAACAGCGTAAGCTACGCAAAAAAAAAAAACGTCTCGAACTGAGACAACACGACTTGTGGAAGCAGGAGGCGATCGTCACGCGTATTTATAAACTTCACCACTCATGACGTTTTAATTTAAGGAGATATTGAGATACATATATACATTTCACAACGGCCACGATTTATCGGCTTGGAACGTGTCCGATTATTGGGCCAACTGAGGACTGATACTACAAATATTCAACCGAGACTCACGGCGTTTAGGAACACCAAAGCTTTCAGCAACATCTGATATCATGACAAGGGCCACGTAGCATGTTGTTTGTGTTCTGATCTTCGGTTATGCCAATGTTTCCAAATGTTTTTACGACTCTATCCATTATTGCACGTGCCATATAGTTGTCATGTTATATAATTGCAATGTTACATGAAGTTGTGCGAAAACAGTCAGCTAATGCACTAATTAAAGAAGTCCGTCCTTTATAAGGGATAAAATTACTTGATGGAATGGTACTTGCTCCAAATTATTTGTTTGGACATTCTGAATTGACCAGAATGGCCCGTTAAACGCAATCAGTTATATTTCCTATAGTCATAACTGTAGGCCTGTATACATAGCATATGAGCATGACTCTAACAGTCACATTTCAGTAGGCCTAAATTGTGTCTTTAGATAAGCGTTGAACTGTGTGTGATGCATTATTATGTACTCATGAATGTTGTTAGTTTAAATCTTCTAATATGTCACTGAGTTACTTCATAAGCTGAATATAACTGACATTCGAAAAGACCTTAGCCATAGAAACCCGAGGAAACTTGGCCACATGTCAATTGAGATGACAATGAACCTCAACATATATAGAAATAGGTTTGTGATTAATATGTAATTATTACCCCCCCCCCCCCCCCCCCCCATCTCCAGCCCTATTAATATTGTGTCAGTATCACTACAATCTCAGACGACTAAATTTAGTCATTTCGACATTGCCCAAATGCTCTGAATAGGCCTATGTCAAACCGTAAAACGTTCGCCGTCGGTTCTCCAACTTCTGTAGTCTCGCTTGGCGAGAAACGTGCAGACATTTTGGATTGTAACAAAGGGTAGTAACAAAATATGTCTGAATTATGTGAAGGGGGCACCCGAGAAATGTTTCTGAATTCCCGGTGTCTCAAAACGATGGGGTCTTTGTCCCAGCAATTAGCAACACAATCGCTCATACTGGATTCCCACGAGAAACACGGTGAGGGGGCCATGGCTTGTGAGGCAGGTATGATGAGGGATATTTGGGAAGGGGTGTTATTGGATCACTGGGACCCATGTTTGTCGAAATTCCTCCAAGAGCGTGGAAAAATACCATTCAAAGCTTGTTATCATTGGAGTATGACGTATGTATCTTTGATTGTTCCCGCATACTGAATCCTGCTCATCTTTTTTATTCAAGTTTCAATTTACAAGTAATAAATATTTGTATAGGTCATCGAACTTCCCTTGACCAAAGGCTATAGTCATCCAGCAATACAAAGGAATTTAAGAATTCAAAATGCGCATAAGTATTTTTTTTTTTTTCTGTCGAGATGTTTCTTACGTATAATATTTTTAATGGCTTGCTATCGTGCTGAATCTCGAGACGGTGAAATCGAATGAAATGTGTCTTGCGTCATTTATCAAATGACATTTGACAAATCTCAAATTGGAATTCTGTCATCTTTGATCATGTCCTCGAACATCAAGGTGATTTTTAAATCAACAGATGGAAAACTTTATAGCTCAATCATTTTCTTAAAGAATTCTCTTATTAAGCAAAAGTTGTATTTTTTTTTATTTATATATATATATATATAATGTGAGAAATCAATTGAATTGAATGAGAGAAATAATTTGCGTAGCTAAATTCATTGTTCCTCCTTACTGACTTCCTTTTTGTGGAAATAACTGCAGGGTTTGCAAAAACTGTCTCCGCCGGGAGTCGAACCCGGGTCTTTGGCACTGTACGCCAAACGCCTTAACCACTAGACCACGGAGGCGGGTTGAGTGGTATTCGGCTACACCAGGTACAAACACCGACAGGCAGCCCTTGCAACCCTTCGCAGTTAATTTATTCCTTTTCTTTGAGGGACAGGGGAGTACTGAACAATGAAAAGCCGCATGCCTAGCTAGATCCATGACGGATTCATGTATTAGAATTAATTAATTATTTACAATGTGTGAGAAATTTGTTCTAATACTATAGCATCGGCAAAAAAAAAAAAAAAAAATATATATATATATATATATATATTTTTTTTTTTTTTTTTTTTTTTTTTTTTTTTTTTTTTTTTTTTTGTCTGAAGCTCACCAGTGGCGGTTTTTTCTATCTCGTTCCAGGGCCTATTTCGTGAAAGAAAGTTGAATTCGAAAATTTGTAAGAGAGGATGAGAGATGAAAATGGGCCCAACCCGGAGGGTAATGAAAGACATGGCCAGTCCATGTAGTCTCCCCGAAGATTTTCATCGATGAAATGATAAAGACTTTAAGCTCCGTTTGAGCAGGGGATCCATCAAATTGGATTACGTAAATATTCCAGTCGTTATGGAAGGTTTATAACATAACCCAATTATATGTAAGCCAAGATGGGATATTGAATATATATAATGTAACGTGAAATAATGTGGCATTGGTGCTCCTGGAATGATTCGGCTGTACGATGGGTTGCAAGAACACCCAACGCTAGTCCGAAAATTTAAAAATCGTTATTGCCTAACGATCGCCTGCGCAACATAGAATAACAACAAAAAGTTTTGAATTCTTTAATTTTCTTTGCTGAAAGCTGCTCCTTAGAGCTATTGAATTTCTCCCCTAGATGTCAGCATGATCATATTCATATCCATTATCCTGTCACCTTCGTTCGAAGGTAATTTCAAGGTATTGTCGTATCCATTAAAAAAAAGTACAATATGATTGAAAGAAACGCTTCTTCACCATTATCACATGTCATTAGAAAATCAGGTATCGACTTCTGAAAATAATCAAAATCAAAACATTATAAGCTAAAAGAAACAAAGTGAATAAAAGTGTTGATTAGTTGCTTATGTAATGACTCATTATCCATTTAAACAGATTTGTCAGAAGTTAAGAATTCATAACCATATATAGAATATAAAATACACAAGGAAAGCATGCATGGAGTTCACCAAATGAAAAGTTGTGATGTAGTTTATACGCTTGTTTTAGTACTCCCTAAGCTGAATTGAACACTGAACATTAAAAAGATATATAATGTCTGACAATGTTATCAATCATCCCATTTTTAGTGTGCCAACATCCCAGTAACATAAGCGAGAGAAAATGGAAGGTCTGGAGGTCTGAGATAATGTGCGATTGATTCAGGTCTGTATGCATAACCCAGAAAGGGGGCTTAGCAATGTCTCCGGTAGGCGCTCTGGAGAAACAAGTCTGTAATTGTGGCATTTCGAATACAAAACGGGCAGACATTTTTAACTTTGCCTTTTTTCTTTGGCTGTGGGCAGTGAGGTACATTATACCGTTAGGCTGATTTAATCCGAATGTACACCCAGTTCGATGAAACGAACGAACTAAATATTTTTTCGACGTTATAACAACATGACTTAATCATTCTTGCGTGCCGTCTAAAGATGAAGAACCCCGAATGCAGAAATGAAAACTTCTCTATTAACATGGACCTACAATAATAGTCCATGTTTTACTTTTTTGACGGAGATTTATGAGCCCGTTGAGAATGGATGCACGTGGTTCGATAGACCGATGTTAATTGAGTTTTCTTATACCTTTGTCACGAATTTACAGTGATCCAGGAGGCAGGGGCATCTGGGTTGTCCTTCCGTCCACCGTCCCGCCGTCTCGTTATTCAGTTATCACGATATCCCAAAACCCAATGTAGATATGAATGTTACCTTAATACGAGTGTGTCTCTAGGTATAGACAAATAGAGAAGTGAGCTGAGTGCATGACTAGATAATCATGTCAAAGTTCTGAAGTGAATTCACAAGAACATTATAATGAGTATCCCTGATTATTGTTTTTTATTTCGTCATCTCAAGAACCGTTCGAGGTATAATTCGAGGTACGGGGTACCAGTAAATATCACCATCGTGAGAAGAAATTATTACATTTTAGAGACATGAACCCTTTGGTCAAAAAAATGTAACTTTGGTGATAGAGGTCAAAGTTCATTAAAATTTTCATTTTCTTTTTACACATTACAGCAGTAACCTGAAAAGTACATGAATCATGAGTTTCAAATTTGCTGAATGCATCACTACAGAACATGATCTGGAAAGAATCTGAGTCATTTGGGTGTAATCTCACCGTAGTGATTTTACAATTTCGTTACCTTGATCTGTTCTCAGATAAATGTATGATATAATGAACTATAATTAATGTTTATGAATTTGTAATTTCAGATAGTTGATAAAAGAATACACGAGGAGTCTGTGGGGAAATATCGATTAGTTTAACTGGTCATAGGTGGGGTGGGGCGTTTTGGAGACGCAGACGCATTTATTTTGTTTTGATATGAGATCGAGAGGATAACATACATATATAGGCCTACATTAAACAAACTCAACCATTTCTTATCTACATGAGATAATGAGCGGTGCCCTACTGAAATATGTACTCGATCACTTCTGTCATTTTTGCCCCGTCTTAACGGTACCGAGTTACGAATTTAAGTAGATATAGAACGACAGTCCTTTTGTCTGCCTCAGTGGCCATACTAGCCAGTCTATTGAGGCAGTCAGTCCACTGTGGGTTTTGTCAATTGCTCCCGACATCCTTGTCAAGTGACCTATCACTTGCAACACACGGGACACTCACAAAAGGAAATGGAGCTGAATGAAGAACTGAAGAAAGAAAACAGGAGAGAAAATTGCAGAGATGGAGCAATACTTTTCCCATTTATCATAGGATTCCAAACTGTATACGGCAAGGTTGTTGGTGCATTGTCGCCGAAATTCCTTTTTTTGAACGACACGCCGAAGCCATTCACTCGCTTTTTGAGAGCATTATAGGCTTGTTGTGTAAAGGCTTTATTTTGCTTGATCCTTTGTTTGTTGTAATCTGATATCGCAAGATTTTAGTCCATGCAATTTGAGTGTCATGTGAAGCGAAGCGACTCTTGGACACAAGTCGACTTCTACAGAAAATAGCTCTTCTTTTTGTCCGTTTGACCAAATCAATTACGGTTTTTCATTTGCCTCCGCAATAGAGGGAAACAAAAAAATGCAAATAGCACTTAATCCAGAAATAATCCCGAGGCTTCATTAGCGATTAGTTACAGACCAGATGTGAAGAAAGGAGAAGGTTCACATTTTCTTTGAGCCACTTTCCTAGCCTTGCCTTACTGGGCTCCCTATAGTCATCTACTGAGATGTTATTCTTCCTACGATTGCGACTTTCTAAAGAATGTTCTTTAAAGCACTTTTATGAATTTTTACTCTTTCTCTTTCTCTCTCTCTCTCTCTCTCTCTCTCTCTCTCTTTCTCTCATAGGAATACCAGCTAACCCTTTCCAAAGGTCCTAACGCATAGAATGAATGACCTTTAATTTTGATAGAATGGATTGATAATTTACATTTACGCGCAAGAACTACCCCCATTAGAATTTATTAGAGAAACATAAAGCGCAACCTGTTATCTAAAGGGAGGTATAATTATACCACCCTTTGTGTGCCAATTATTGTCCCGGTGTAATGATCAGTATTATCAAGGAGTTGTCACAGAGTTCTTCGATCATCTCCTTGAAATTATATACGTAGCGCTTATGTTATATAGGCTTATTGGGAGAATGGGGATCGGCTATTTTCTTTTTAATGCATGCGACAATCATTTTGCTTGGAACTTTCCAAAACTGTATATTCCTTGCTAGAAAAAGTACACTTTTGACAATTGTTCCCAGCCCATTTAAAACCAACTGCACATTCTGCAAACTTTAAAGCTTTCCCTGGTATGACGCTGAACCAGTGTGGAAAAGACTTTGAAAAAGTATTTATTAATACATAAAATAAATGCTCAATTTACTTACTTCCATTTACTTTACCCCTATTGTTCATTTCATTTTATTTCATTTCAACACGGCAACACTTGCTTCAGCCAATGGCTGTTCTTCTGCAAGTCCGTTAACATGTTAACATGACAGTATTACACCACACTACTCCTATAACTGACATTTACATCATTACCCCCACTAACTTTAAAACACCCCCCCCCCCCTCGCCGCCACACATACACATACACACACGCCCA
The DNA here is from genome assembly GCA_025618425.1 of Heliocidaris tuberculata. NCBI lineage: Eukaryota > Metazoa > Echinodermata > Echinoidea > Camarodonta > Echinometridae > Heliocidaris > Heliocidaris tuberculata. The sequence continues at coordinate 10,725,727 of CM046839.1, forward strand.
TACACACCCAAAACACTCTCCATATCGCACCAAACAGTGCTCCCTCTACCTCTTTTCTCTACCCTTCTAGTGAAATGGCATTGCAAGTATGTTTAGATCTAAGGAAGATTGTCCCCGACTTATAGACACCCACGCTGTGAGTCGAGCGTATAGATTTCTGCGTGCAAATCCCCTGACGGTTATTAAGCTGTACTCAGGGTCTCCCTGGATTCTATTTTTGTTTGTTTACTGCCACTGCTTGGATAATCCTACAAAACAGAAGGATGAAACACTTAGTTATAGATTATGTGACAGATGAGTATTACAACTTTTCTCGGATAAAGGCAAATTATTGCAGTAAACAAACAAATCCGTAACAGAGGACAAAATTCAATGAGCGAGGCGGTGCACTGTAAAGGCTGTAGAGGACATCAATGCAATTTGTTTATTTTCATCTTTAAATCCATTATGCGAAAAAGGGTATGTTTGATATACAGTTGCTTGCAGAATCGGATTACTGGAACATAAATCAACATCATGCAATATTAGTGTAAGGTTAAAGGCATGTCTAAAATACAAAGACAACACTTTCTGCTGCCTTTATCATTACATGCTACTCAGAAAATTCCCCCCCAATTAACCCCCAGAAAGCTACACTCCAGGACAATTATTCGTGGACATTCACCGCCTCCCCCTCACAAGTTACCCCTATACACCACTAATACACCACTAATGGAATATGTATATGTATATGTATATGTATATGTATATGTATATGTATATGTATATGTATATGTATATGTATATGTAATTGTATTAATGTTTGAGGTTCGGGGATCTACCGATTGTAGCGAAAAAATAGAAATCAGTAGCTATGTAAAAAAGCTTGAGAAAATTATAGGAACTGTTTTAACAATACAGAATAGTGACTTAGATGTGATTTCATATAAATTATATGAGATCTTTGAGATCTTCTAGACCTATTTTACATGATCCTTCACTTATTACATTTGGAGATCTGTGTAACCTGTTGCTCCATAGCCTCCATTCTTTACCATCGATACACACGTTTAACCTACGTGCAGACGGTATATTTCCTTATACGGTCCTACCAAGCCCCCTTCTCATGAATCCAGTAATAAACAGGTGTGGGGTCCCGGAGGAAAATTGGCAATGTACGTGGGTAACCCCTTGCTTATATGCCCTGACGGGATAGCCATTGAAAATGATACCAGACTGAAATGAGAAAATATGGCTTATTTACATGGACAAGGACATAGAAAGCGAATGTACAAAAAGGGCAATAGCTTATTTTTATATGTGTCAGGAGATGCTTGCTGAGTTTTGTGAGGAATAATACTTGTGATCTATTTTATCATTATAATTCGTTACATGACTTCTAGAGTACCCGTTCGTCTGTCTTTCTGATAATTCACATTGCGGAGGCTTATGAAGCATATTATAATTACGTAACGATTTCACTGCATGGATAGCATTAGATCGGTATGCTGAGGCATCGGTTGTTGTTTCTGTATTATTCTGCATAATAATATTATTATTGTCAAAACAATATTTCATATTTCATGTTCCTGAAAATGACAAGTTGGTGAATGAATAGATAGATACAAAGATGACGAGTTAAAAAAGAGCAGATTTGTTTTCTATTCATCTAACGAACCAAATATTATTAATAACGCATAAATCAATAAGACACCATGGCCCTGACTTGTGGAATAATCTACCCATAACAGTTAAAATGTGCTCCTCAATTCACTCTGAAGCGCAATATAACATCATTATACTCAAATCCACCACATTGATCATCTATGTAAAAATTATAGTATTTATTGATTATTAATCCATACAACAAGGATACATCTTGACCCCACCGCTGATGCACTTGCACTTGCACTGCACCCTCATGACCTCTTTTCTTCAATTTTTTTAGTTCTATGTCCTTTTTTTTACTTTGAGGCCGCCATCGACATCAAGCAATTCGCTCATGATGACGGTCTCCTGCGTTCACAAATTCTGTTAATTATAATATGTTAATTTCCCATATACATATTTTCTTTGTATTTAGAAGTAAACTGTTAATGTCTGAAAATGTGTTTATATATTTTTTCTATAATATTATATTATTTTGCATCATGCTATTGAACACACAAATAAAATAATAATAATAATAATAATAATAATAATTATAACATGTATATAGCGCTTTATACTGGTGTTTCTAAGCGCACAGTATTCTTGCTATTAATAGAGTAACCTGAATTATTATTCAATCAAATTGAATTAATATTCATATTTGAGGGGAAAAAAAAAAAAAAAAAAAAAAAAAAAGGAAAATGATGTGCACCTCCATAAGTGTAGACCAACCCACAGCTGAGTGGAGAAAACTATCAAAAACTGGCATTGTGGATATATGAGGGTAATCGATTCCAAAGGCATGGGGCAATTACAGAAAAGGCTCGATCACCATAATTGGTATTAGTTCGGGGTCCGCGGGTAAGCTGCAAGGTTGTTGAAGAACGAAGAGGTCGGAGAGAACTAGAGGAGCGAAGGGAGATGAGATCAGAAAGATATACAGGAGACAGGCCATTAATAATCTTATAGGTTATTAGAAGAATTTTGAAAATGATGCGCTGGCGTATTGGAAGCCAGTGCAATGAGCGAAGAATTGGTGTTATATGTTCACAAAATCAATCAAACAATCAAACAAATTATTTCATAAGGAAAATAATATAAATCCACAAATTAAACCTTGCCAACCTAGCAATTGTTGAATTTAATGATTTAGAAGCCTCAGTGAGACTCATGAAACACTTCTACCAACACAATTTCACCGAAACATTGCCTTAGCAATGGATTATACATATACTCTCTCTCTCTCTCTCTCTCTCTCTCTCTGCTTTTAATAATTCGTTCGTATTTTGCAGTAATTGTTTATTTCCAGTACAACATCCAAACAACAGTTTGAGCAAGATGAAACACACCACTCGAACAACGTGGTCATTTCAGCACACATGCGCTCGTAAATTTAAGGAGAAAACTGATGTGAGGAAAAGAAAAAAAAAACTTCTCACTTTTCCTTCCATGTAGTCCCAGTTGACACAAATATGGAATTGATATTACTTTAAAGAGAAGGTTTAGTTCTGGTAAAAAGGTGATAATAATTTGTGAGCTTTCTCGCTCTGTTTACGTAATTTCGGAAGAATATCATAGAAGAAATGTCCCCTGAAAAGGATTGCATTTCAAATCCCCCATATTCGACATATGACGAAAATTGATGAAAAGTTTGGAAAACTTTCGCATATGTGTGTGTGTAGTTCCATATATCCATTTCTATGTGCAAGCAAGATTGAGTCAATTTCTTCTAATTTTTGTAATTCCAAAACCTCACAGTTTATACTTATTCTTATGTATTACATAATCAAACCTTCCCAATTGCCTCCAGACAGTTTCTTTTACATTGTAATAGCATGACCAGAACTCAACTTTATCTGTAAAGTTCCCCCTGAACCGAGAGACTACATCAGGTCTCGTAATGACGAAATTAAAGTGCTAATAGATTGATTATGCAATATCATCATCTTGTGGAAAATCACATTTCCTTTACTGATTTGGTTACACTTTACATGTAGATCCCCAATTCTTAATCTTGGAGCTAAATTGATTGTTATAATGCGGATAATTCATTCTGGGTTGTTTTCATTTTTAGCCTTTTTCGCTACTTCACCGTATTCACTGAAAACAAAGTCAAACAGATGCTGTGGTTAAATACAGATGTATAAAGTCACGGGTTTTACGACTTCAGAACTCTGAACTGACACAGAACTAATGTATCCATATCTGTCGGGATTTTCTCTCTTCTTTATACTTCTCCTTTCCTGATTTGTGCAAGAATATTTGAAATTGTTCTTGAGTAGTCGGTTTACTAACTTCTTATCCATTGATATATGTAGTTACGAACCGTGACGATGTAAACCTTCTCAGTTTAAAACTTATAAAAATCCTGATTTGTGCAAGAATATTTGAAATTGTTCTTGAGTAGTCGGTTTACTAACTTCTTATTCATTTTTATATGTAGTTACAAACCGTGACGATGTAAAGCTTCTCAGTTTAAAACTTATAAAAATCATATATATATAACTGATGGTCAGCAGTATCAATTTGGTAATTTTCATGATCTGGTTGACGTTTATATTAGGAGATCTGATTTCCAAAAAATCGATAAATTAACATGATTAAGAAGTTTGCTATTTGGATAAATATTTAGTTCGTCGTGAAGAGATTAATGATAGCGAAAGTTGGGATATGTGTTACAAATTTGAAAATTGTTTCAAGTTTACGAGCTCATTATTCTTGAAACTGACATAAATTTTATCCAGATAATTTGCGTTGAGACTCATTACTGATGGTGACTCATTTAAAATATATTTACCTTTTTTCCTCACCTATATCAGTGAGAGGTTAACTATTAAGTTTATTTCATTTTTTAAAATGTAAACTTGTACAAAATGTGAAATCTGTCTATGATCTGCAAAAATATAAAATGCAAGACGAGAAAAGTGAAGTTTAAAAAGAGGGTTATGATGTTACGGATGAAAACGGTATTTATATAAGATTTAAGTTTTTAATTAATTTCAGGTATGTATCTTAAATGAGCAAATTGTTTCAAGCCGAAAAACTATGTGTAAGCTCACTCACGAAATGAATTTAAATTCAAAATATGTACCCATCACAACTATACCTTCAATCTTTTACCGAAATCCGCGCTCTTTTTATAATTTCAAAGCAACTTCCTATCATGTCTCGTGCCCTGGATTTGGGAGTAGCCATGTATCAACACACCATCGTTCCTGCCAAGTTATGATGGAGGGGTAGAGAGAGGGGGAAAGGAGGGGTGGAGAGAGATGTCATGACCTCAATAGGAACTATTAATTACCTTTCACTCTTTCCGCTGATTCCACGTGTTTGAATAGGGTATGGGGCGATTAGAAGGGTAACAGTGTGAAGGCGAACAGGTGAAGAAAGTATTGGTCTCTTTTGTTCATATTTACCTGTGATTTATTTTACATAATTGGACAAAATTGTTATTCAAATCAAAATGTGTTATAAACTGTATGGTTAAATGGTAATTTATGTGCCGGGAAGGCGACGGCATAGGTCATAATGATTATTACGAATAGGCCTATCATGTATTCCAGGGGGTGTTTCATAAAGCTGTTCGTAAAGTTACGCATGACTTTACGAACGACTTAAACATGACAAGCCAAATGGGATGTTCAAGTATTTTTAACTGCATCAACTTTAGTTGAACTGTGCAGATGTAGATTAACATTCTTAGTGTATCAAACATTTTTAATGCAAAGTATAATTTTTGCCATAATTTAATTGAGGTGATTGGAAATACAGTCACACTTTGTTAAAACATCAGGAAAAACTTTGAAAAAAAAACTATCTGGCACTTCATATTCAAGTCGTTCGTAAACTCATGCGTGACTTTACGAACAGCTTTATGGAACACCCCCAGATATCTGAAGAGATTCATTAAGCCCCCAAAACGTAGCATAGTTTATTGGTTCCGAAAAAGTGTGAATGATGATCACATTCAAAAAGCAGCCATTTTAAGCAGATCCTCTATACATATTGACAGGGAGCTATAGGGCAATGTGGTATTGGTCTAGTTTGATTTTCATTGATGATTATCTCCTAAATTGTAAATGTGTACATTGACGTGTTGATAAGAAGGTATCGCAACTCTTCCTATCGCTTATATTATTGATATTATCTTACGGAAATCAAATGGAAACTATGTAGGATGTGATCATTGAGTTTTGTAGAGGGAGTAGGGGCAATGTACTTCCAGACTCGGTGTCTCGTCGGCCGGCGATGCTGTGTTTCACGTATGTTTCGATTAGATTACAAGTCTAAGTTATCCGTCGGGAAGTTTCCAGCTAATTGTTTGCAGCTTTGTTACATTATGTTTACTTAGTCTCTGGCTAACACATTACAAACCAGTTGGAGTGACTTTAGGTTGTGCTGGCTGCCCATCAGACCAGGTATACCCGTCGGTACCTCGACTGTAACTAATCATTACCCTTCATCTCATTTTGATACGGGTCACTGTCTGTGCTTCAAGCAAGTGACGAGTGAGGATGATCCATTACTGTTTCCGGGTGACGTTGCCTTTTGACAGTTGGGCCTGATTAATCAAGACAATCTTGTTGATTGATATCAATTATCTCGGTGTTCCTGTTCCCCCAACACGCGCGCTCATGCCAAAACAATTGGGACGAAAACGGAGCACCAGTCTGAAAGATACTTTGCTGTTCACCATGGCATCGTGGTGAAGCGATGGGCCGTTCTATTGTTTAAATAACAATGTCTTTGTAGTTGTGATGAATATCAATTTAATTTGTAGGTTTGTGATGTTCTCATCTTATACAATAAACATGGTAACGGTTTTCCTTTCAAACTATGATCTAAGTATATGAACCAATATGAAAAGGGGAGCGGTGCCCCCTCCCCCCCCCAAAAAAAAAACTCTCTCTCTCTCTCTCTCTCTCTCTCTCTCTCCCTCCCTCCCTCCCTCCCTCTCTCTCTCTCCTCCCTCCCTCCCTCTCTCTCTCTCTCTCTCTCTCTTTCTTTTCCCTTCACTCTCCCTTGTTTTTCTCTGCTTATCTCTCTTTTTTGCGCTTTATTTCTTTTTCTATCTCCCTTTCTTTCTCTCTCTCTCTCTCTCTCTCCCTTTTCCCCCATAAATCTTCTTTCTTTCTCCCCTCTCTCCATTCCACTAGACTATATGTACCTGTTCAACACACACAACACTCACCGACAGATCAATAAATATATAGAGCTATACAGGTGTGATGTCGGTGCAAATAACCAATCGTCACAAAATAATGTTTCATTCCATGTTTTCAACAATCGAGAGAGGTCACCTGATAAATAGGGTTTGTCCTTCGCCCTATTTTAACTGGTGTTGTTATTCCCCTTTCCCATATATGTTTGGCGTTAAGTCCCGCGCAGGCCTCTCGGTATTATTATTATTATCACTCACATTATGGTGAGATGTTGAATACATAATTAAAGAATAGAATGAGATACAATAACATGTGATGTGGAGCAGAATAAACGGTTTATTATGTAGCTAGAGGCAAGTCGACCGAAACATGGCTGATATGGTTGTATATAATTATTGTTCTTTTAAACAAAATAAATTCATTTATTCAAGTCGCAAAGGATGTCATTAAAATACAGGAAGCATGTTGACCTCGCCTGCTAATATCCTTTTATCCAATAATGTCTTTATTATGTCCTAATAGATCTAATTTTAGTAATTTGATGGGCTTATGCTTTAATAGTTCAGGGGCTACTATTTAATTTAAATGAAATGTGGGAGCGAAAAGAGTCTTAAAAGCTGAATTGAGAAGTATATATTAGAAACATTGGTTAAGAAAGAGACCAGAGACAAAGATGGGAAGAAAGAAAATCAAAATAGGCAAACAGTGAAGGAAGTATGAGGGGCACTTGTATGAAGTCCAACATAATGAGATAACCATAAAAAATATATGAATAAAAATTAGTTAGCGGGGATAAATTATGACGAGGAATAGAAAGTTAATACTTTGAGTTTAGTTAAGTAATATATCAAAAATACAATGACCTGATCTGAACCGAGACTCAACCATAAGTTAAAGTTGCATCACACAAGTTAGAGTTCAGAGTGGTCCTGAGCCCAACGCCCTTTTGAACTGGTGGGACTACAGGGGAGGAAACTGAGGAATTCCAAATCTGTTACAAGGGTATCCCCGGGGGACTATGCGTCACATCACTTGGACCTGAATGAACCAAGCAGGAGTAGACGCTCCAAGAATTTACAGAAGCGACAAAGACAAATTGGTTTGAATTGAGAAAGAGATGAGCGTCTTTAAAGAATACTTTTTTTTTCAAGTTTACTGCCAGGTAGATCAATGACTAAGTAATATTGTCGGACTCAATAAATGTGCATCATCTGGCTAAAACATGGTGGTTTTCGACCGTTGACTAAACACTTTGTTGGTGTTATATTTAGGCTTCAACAGATGATATTTTGAGGAATTCAATACCAGAGGGACCGACGTCAAGACACGGCTAAACTGGAATAATTATTGGTCACTTGTTGTATTGGTATTGAAATATAGGCCGAAAATACTCTAAACAATTCCATTGACGTTGGTGAATAGAAGCAGAAGTAGATAATATTTTGACAAGAATTCTTTTAATTATAATTATTATTTGCAAAGAGATTAACAGCATCTTGTACTGCTGTGGTGAAAGACGTTATTGTGGTGCTGGTGGGATTCAAATGTAGTTTTTGTTAAATGCTCTATTAAAAAAAAATGAGTTTTCCTCTGCTGAACAAAATGAAATTGGAACATATCTCGGCTTGATGTTGATGTTTAAAATAAATGCAAGCTTTTCAGATTTACAGTATTAGAGATGAGCAAAATAATCTAAACTGGATGCATCTTCTATTTTGATCTTTCACAAATCGTAAGTGCATTAATTTACTTATTTAGCTTCTGTTTATTTTGCTAAAAAATCTTCATTATCATGGTCACTGCTCTCGCCTTTTAATATTCCACATTCACTCCCTATAGTTCTCATTTTCTCTATCGCTGTGTAAGTACGGTATATTCTATCGTTATTAGGCTGGGGGGAAAAACGAATGAAAATATCAGACGATATTTTAGGGAAAGATGAGTCAGCTGTTGACCGAACATCAAACAAAAGTGAACTTCTATTTAGATCGTCAGGTTGTTCACCCCGCTAATAATACCTCGTGTGATTGGTGTGATGCACTTTAATATGGGATGGTACGAACCGACTTGAGAATGAGAAAAGGAAGGAAAGAGGGAAAGAGAAAGAAAGGGGGAAAGAGAGAGAAAGAGGGGATTAAGAGAGAGAGAGAAAGAGAGAAAGATATATATATAGAGAGAGAAAGAGACAGACAGAGAGACAGACAGAAAGACAGAGAGACAGAGAAACAGATATGAAAATGGAAGGAGTGAAGAGAAGAGAATGAGATATGGGAGAGAGAGAAGAAATAATGAGAGATAGACGAAAGAAAGGGAGAGAAAGAGAGAGGGGGCCCTAAAACTGGCTGAAACTGTGGGAGTGGGGTTTTTTTTTGGGGGGGGGTAAGATTGAATTAAACAAACTTCAGAATGAAATAATTTTAAAAATATGTCTTATTTTTTCAATCCTGGGAAAATTGATGTGCAAGATATTTGTGAAACGCAAAAACAAAGGGAGGGAGAAGTAAGATATAAGCGTGATAAAAAAAAAAACCATTATTGAAATGTAGTGAAATGCGTGGGGGAAAGTATACCAAAAGCAGAGAGAGAAAAAATGGGGGATCAGTCAGTCATGCCATGGTTTCACGGTCAATTTGAAATGTTTGAAAGCTAACTTTCAAGTGCAATTTTATTTTGGTTCATTTCGCACTCTACTGTCTAGTCTCAATGCCAGCCGTCTGATACAATATCCTGTCGCTTGAAGAGGTCTGGTTTAGATTTTTTAAATATAATTCCTCGTAATTAAATTTTGACTGGAATATTTCAATGTGTTATTGTTTTGGTATGAGTCTGAACAATATTTTTAACTAATGCGCGGAAATCAATACTGGCAACGAAGTAAGTGATATGAAATAACGAAGCAGCAACGTTATAAAATGTAATAATAATAATAATAATAATAATAATAATAATAATAATAATAATGAACAATTCTTATCAAGCGCTTATCACCACAGGGGTCTCTATGGACTCCTAGATATATCTAAATGCTTTAGATATATCTAACATTTATCGTGTTGATAATTATATGATTTATTAATTACTATTAGATGAATATGAGCAACATTGTTTGTTAATATATCAACTATAGCATGAATTTAAAAGTTTGTGAAGAATTTTTCTGTTGCTGCTTTAGTAGGCTACTACTCCTGAATATTTGTGTTTCATTATTTTCTTAAGCATTCGTAAGGGCATGAATGAGAAAATGCCACAATTAAAGAAAATCTCTGAACACCGATATAATGGGACTACACAAACATGTGGCATCAAAATTTGGTATAAACTTGTAAAATATTTCTGTTCATGTTCGATATATGAGTGCATTTCAAGAGCAATCTTTTCACGTTGCATTAGCTACTATCACTTTCTTTACGTCGGAATGAAATAATAAGAAAGCACACAAAATTATGTTATGCTGTTACCATAACTCGACCTTCTCGTTGAATGAAAAACGGAACCGGGTCCTATACCTCAAGGCAGTAGCCTTTATTGACCGAGGTTTAGGGGTAAACATGAGTTTGTCTAAAGTATCAGCTCTTGGTGTTTTATCTCTGTATAGTGTGGACAGTATACCCATTCAAGGGCTGATCTACAACTAAACTTTGTTTGTTTAACGATAAGAACATCAGTCCATTATTGATTAACCTCTGAATCGCTGCGTTGTCAGGTCCTCTAAATGAGATATTGTAATTGTGATATACTGCATACTTGGAGCCGAATGTATGAAATGGCACAAGAATATATAGCAGGTGTTATTTTTTTGCTTCAAGAAGTCTGACGCAGCAACAAAAAACATTTAGAAAGGAAAAAAATTATCAAATAAATGGTTTACTACTTTGGGTTTGAACTGTTACGTGTGTGCGCGCGTGCGCGTGTGTGTGTGCGTGTATATGTAAAAAAAAAAAAAAAAAAAAAAAAAAAGGTATGCAATTTTTTGCAAGAACGTTGGACGGAAGGAGGACATATACACGATAATATTGCAAACAGCTTCAAAGAATTATATTCATTGCTATAATTCCCCTATATACATGTATACTTTAATTCTGCACCTGTCAGGTTTTAATCTATACCTTGTTCAATTAAATTGTACTATGGTCGTTTAATTATGGATGGCATGTTGTGGAATAATATCATTTGTATTGTGTTTATTGCCATGTTGAATTATATTACGTAATTAACGCTTAATTTTTAATATTCATTTTGAAAATCTGAATAAAAGGAATAAAAATTAGGAAAAGAAAAAAAAATTCTACTTGTTGGTAACAAATGTCAAGTTCATCGTACATTTTGTTCGCTTCCTAGAAGCATGTACCACTCTCGTAGATAAATTATGTCTTTTGAAACATTATGAACTAAATTGAAAATTTAACCGAATGAGAACAACAATTTAAATTCTCTTTCAAGATTAATTGCTCACATGAGTGTATGACATGATCTCTGTCCGACGGACATGTAATCTGGCTTGAAGTAGAAGTTGAAGATAACCCTTGGTTAAGGATATCTCCGTAACCATAGCGACATTCTCACAAACATTAACCCACTAGTCTAAAGCTTATATTTCTTTTTATTCATATAACTGTATAGGATGAAATACATGTGGCTTGGAGTTAGGAAATCTTCTACAATAATTCAAAGACGGTATAATGCAATTTTAGCAACTTCCCATGTATATGATATAAATTAACATGTGCTGACGAAATTTAATGGGTATCATTTAAGAGTACTTTATATTGTAAATTTTTTCCTAGTTGATGTCTTGATAACTTCAGCTACCTTTTGATATTGACAGAGGAATGCCAGTATTATGATACCGTAATTTAAGAGTCAACTTAACGGGAGTCGTATTTATATAACGTGATAACGCAACACATTTAAACCAAATTAAACACTGCGTGTTAGGTCTTAATGACTTGTTTAGCATACTATCCGATGATAAGACATACCTTTCTTATACATCACAATATAAATGTTGTCCTCTTACATATATATTAAGCCATGTTTCAAATATGACATTGAAAAACAAAGAGCTATTGACGAGACACATATAACTACAACTGTCCCGAGAGTTTCTATTATGGCTATAGTATAGTATTGGCGCCCAATAATCAAAGCGATTAGAAAACTTGCAGCGGTAATAAATTGAAAAGAACATTGAGAAATTGTTCATTGTTGTTTATCTGAAAATCTTCCCTGTCTAAATTTTCCTCTGTATATTAGCTTTAAGTATTTCCTCTGCATGAAATGATTATGATTTTTACTCGAAGCCCTGAAATACAAATGCACTTTTATATCATTAAACGATATATTTGTAATTTGTTCGCAAAGAACATGACATAGTTGGCAAAACCTTCTGTGGAATGAATTGACGAGTAGTTGTACAGTTTTATATGCTTGGTTTTATCCTTATAAATTTTTCCCAGAAATGTCCCCACAAATGACGAATATGGTGTCAACACAACACAATATTATAGTCACAAAAATGGAATGTGACCTAAAAAGAATTAATGCGGCAAAAAGACGTTTTGTGAGCAAATAAAGATAGCGAAATGTAATGCATATACCAAACTTAGTCGAATACAACGAACCCATGCAGTCTACCCAATTAGAAGTGGAAGAAATTAGTTAGATACCTTGTGGCGGGTTCCTCAAACCATTTCCAGGCACATCTTAATTTGGGTAGTCTGTCGTTTGACAGTCTGCATTAATTTCCTTCAGGATAGGGTTGGATAGAAAACAGGATCGTTTAGGACACTGAACAGAAGACCGTCATTTTTTTCCAACTGCATCATATACTAAACATACTAAAGGGACATACCCATGCATAATAAGCAGGTTATAGGAGAATTTTTTTTTTTAAGTAAAGTTTTCAGAAATTACTGGCATTCGGTCTGATTTTCATTTAATTACTTTAACGTAGTCTTTACATGACATTATTTCTGTATGCAGTGCATATAACTTCCAGCACGACTGAGTCAATTTCTTAGAATTTTTATGATTTCAAAAACTCACTCTGTATACCGATTCCCAATTCCCAATTACTTTCAGAAAGTTTCTTTTAAGTTGTAATTTCATGACCAGAGTCCCGTCTTATAAAAAAGTTGCGATTGATTACAAATAATTTGCAATTGATATCAATCGCATTTCCTATCTCTTTGTACAGAGTTGCGATTGATATCAATTGCAAATTATTTGTAATCAATTGCAACTTTTTTTTATAAGACGGGGCCCTGAACTCGACTTTACCTTTAATTTGAGCTGAGATTAAGAATTGTCACGGTGTTAACGCTGGAGCGGAGTCTCCCGCTTTCCTTCCTTTCCCACCATTCGGTCCCATGATGCTACTTACTTCTAGTGACAGACAACTTTCTAAGAACAAGGATCAAGGCTCAAACAATCGATGGTCATAAATTGATTACAATTATTACTCATGCTCCATAATGAGTTAATTTGTGGGTTCTCACTAAGATGCGGTGCAATGTTTAATGTCTAATGGGCGTTGGCTGACTAGAACCGATAAAGTGCGAACTTTCGTTTAGCATGACATAGTATGAAGAAAGGAATATCATTATCATTGACCATGATCATTAATGTTTATCTCCTATATGAGAAAAGAATGCCCATAGACAGCCAGACAGAGTGCTGGAAATAAGATTTATCGCAAGTTTGGACAGATAGATATAACTCATATCAGTAGACAAATGTCACGTGAATATGTAAGTAATTACAATCAACAGAGGGTTATGAATTAATCGGAATAATAAAAGTAGTAATACGTGTACACGAATGATAAGTAAAATATATCTTGTGGTTATATTGTAGAAATAGAAATGATGATCTCATAGTAGTACTAGCAGTAGTAGTAGTAGTAGTAGTAGTAGTAGTAGTAGTAGTAGTAGTAGTAGTAGCAGTAGTAGTAGTAGTAGTAGTAGTAGTAGTAGTAGTAGTAGAGTAGTAAAATGAGATGATTCTTTAATAAAAGAAGAAATAGTGTAACGTTTTGGTGGTAGAGTATAAAATGACTGTTGGATGCAGTACCCTGAGTTTAAAGAACAACAAAAACAAACCAGAAAGTAACCTGCACTTGAAGGTATAGATGGCAGACCATGACTAGAGTTAGAATATACATGATATATGGGTCTGACTGGAAAATTCTGCCTCAGGCGATTGGGTGTCAAATGATTTTTTTAAGGAGGCACGCGTGAACTTCTGTCAAATATTGGAACAGAAAAATATGATGATTGTTCCTTACCGTTTTTTCCCTTTCACTCTCTCTCTCTCTCTCTCTCTCTCTCACTTTCTCTCTCTCTCTCTCTCTCTCTCCTTTCTCTCTCTCTCTCTCTCTCTCCTTTCTCTTTCTCTTTTCTAGCTATATTTTAATATATCTTTCTTAATGCTTCGCTTATTTGTTTTATCCAATTTCTTCATTTCCATTTTGATCTCTCTTGTTATCACACTCACACACACTCTCTCTCTCTCTCTCTCTCCCCCCCCCCCCCATGTCCCTATGTTTTCTCTCATTATCACTCTCTCTCTCTCTCTCTCTCTCTCTATCAATTTTCAGTTTCCGCTGCTATATGTTTATGGCATTCTGAGGAGAGTATATAGAATACATTTTCTTATGATTTCGGTTGTATTTTAACAACCTGTAGGCCTATCAAAATGTATGTGATGTACTGTATATGTTTAATGTAATTCTTCGATTGATGCACGTTCTTTCTATAAAAAAAATAATAATAATGAAAAAAAAAAATTTCCTCGTCTGCAAACATCGTGTTTTCATCCTTGTTTTTCATATTGTCTTTTACTTCAAGGTTATTTCATAGGAATTTGGGTGGCATCATTATTCTGCATCAGAAGAATCCAACTTAGTATACCATAGCGGATAACATCCCATGGGGTGGTTTATGTCGCTTAGACCCCACATCATTCATGATTTGGAGGTCTATATCTCCATAATCTCATCAAATGTTCCTCCGGGTTGTCTATTCATCGCGAACATTAGCGAGCAATAAATTGATTTCATGCATGTCGAGCGGTGAAGTGATACAATTGCACCCGGAAGATCGTGAGTGTTTTTCTCTCTCGGTTTGGCGCCTGGCTTGAGACGACGGCTATAGAGTGTGGGGCGGTTTGGCGGCTTGGCCATGCGAATCCTTTGGGGATGATCATGTGGTCGCTTGAAAAGAAAACAAGTTGACCGACAATATAGCAATGCATGTCCGCTTCTACCACCCAAATACCTCTCAGAATCGGCAAAGCTGACAAAAGTTTGCTAACCCGAATAGAAAGAGGGAGACTAGCTGCCACGAAGAAGATTACTGCTACTGGGTAGGCATAGGCCTTGCCAAGGATGTCACGACGCATTAATTTGAATTTTGTGTTTTCAGCTATTCTGCGTAGCTCGAGAAATTTAATTTTACCATATCACCTCCATTCAACACACCAATGAGAAGTTTGTGAAATTACGCAGTTGGAAATATTTTCTGCAAAAGCATTACATTTACTGAGTGGGAATAATTATTCAGAAGCTCATATTCTAGGTGATTTGAACAAAAGGTATAATATAGTGGAGTGGTATTTATTGAAAGTATGTGTAATCGTGAATTGGTCTCCGAGGAACACACACGTGATATTTGAAGGTCACCCGACATCTCACAATAATTCTCTATCTGTCTCCATTGTCCCAGCATTCATGGCGTCCGATAGATCACCGGCAAAGAACCGGGAGTAACTTTCTAATCCTATTAGGACTAAAAAGAGAGAAGCTTTAGAAAAAACCAATACACCCGTATTATTAATTGCCTTTAGAGATAGCCCTTACTCCCCCCCCCCCCCCCCTCTCTCTCTCTCTCTCTCTCTCTCTCTCATTTTTTTTCTTTCCACCTGTCTCCCTTTCTCTCATCTTTTCATTTGCTAACAAACTTTCTCAATGCAAAAGCTTCCCCCTCTCTCTCTCTCTATCTATCTCTCAAACAGAGGAAGTTTTATTGTAAACCGATAGTATTAATTGTTTTTGTAGCAACAGTAGTAGTAGTATAGTACTAGTAATAGTAGTAGTACTAGTGTCGTCGTCGTCGTCGTAGTGGTAGTGGTAGTAGTAGTAGTAATAGTAGAAGTAGTAGTAGTAGAGTGGTGGTGGTAGTAGAAGAAGTAGTGGAGCGGAATAAAAAGAGTACTAAGAACTAAAAGGAGTAGTGCGATAGAACTATAAAACAAATTTAAAAGAAGCTCAAATCGCTTTTTCAAAAGAGAAATGGTGTAGCCTGATGCGATAATATAAATTGCTGATGCAAAGTGCTGAAAAATTCAGGTGAATTAACACTTGAATGAATAAACAACAAATATCATATTTAGTAGCATTGGAATTCAAACACATATCGCACAAGAGATATAATATTCATAAAACACATTCAAGACACAAAAGAGAGGCACTCAAAATATCAAGTCGGCCAAGTCTCGTTCATAATTTGAACTTTCTAAAACAATCCAACTAAAACATAAATCAGAAAGCTTGTTTCCTGGAGAGGTCAGCTCTACTTCACACGTCCTTCATCATGCAGCCGCCTTGCTGGTCGCCAGTCTCTATCTGACATGAAAGCTGAAGTAGTTCCAAGATTTATGATCATGCACTTCACATACATGTTAGGTTACAACGAATGTTGGAACGTCAGTGGCTAGGGTCACACGTATGGAATATTCGAGCGAAAGTCCGAGAACATTAATTTTCGCGAAATTAACTTCCTTGAACTTTGAAAGATGCTGAATAAAACCCTTGTTCAACTAGTAGGTATGATGGGGTATTATAAATCACTTTAAAAAACATACATGGAGTGTGTTAAGTATGTATAAGAGTCCTGTTTGGCATCGCTATGCATCCCTTATTTTACCTGTCCAGAACGGCCACTGATCATGCTGATCTGTCTACAAACGGACCATAATTTGAATCCAATTTGGGCAGGTGGGATGTTTGAGCCTGCGGAAATAATGTGTTAAAAAGCGTCGGCAAACTTTCTTTCAATCAATAATGTCATCACAAATTTGAAAGCAAGTTTGAAGTGAAAAGTAATCGAATTATTTTTCTTCGAGATTAATTTATTCTGGAATAAAGAATTTTCTATAAAAGATTTCCTAACGGACTTTGTTTTCGTCGTTGTTGTGTTCGTTGAAGTTTCGAATTCCAGCGCCGTCTTTTGATCTTAGGATTTCTGAGTGACCATCTTCTCTTCCATCTCGATCATGTCAAAATAAAAAGAACAAATGTGAAAGAGAGTAAGCTATTCAGTATTCATGAGAATAGGTTTTGTGTCGCAAGGTCTCCAATATTGAAGATATTTGTGAAGCATTTCTTGTTTATTCCCCTCCTGATTTATTACACCTCGATGAGAAGGAGATGTTTATCGCATATCTGACAAGGGGTGAGACCGAGGTTGCAAATGCACCTCTATAATCATTCTGTTTTTCTTCAGTTAAGTTGCATTTTTATGAGATCTTCTTCTGTATCATCGGTTCAAGAATAAGGATATCTTTCAAGAATTATATACGTGAGAACGCTGTAAGTCAGCCGTCATGACAGTTATGAAATTGATCTCATTCTGATATCCTGTATTGCAAACATTCTTCCAAGTTGGCCTACGGTAGTTCACAAGGCACACTTGCAAATTATATAACCATATTCATTATCTCACTTGAAATATACTGATAATGGCGTATCAGAGTAATATTTGGGGTTGTCATGAACGAGACATGTGTTCAAAATTTGTGTGAATCTATCGAAGTCACAGCGTCTATCGTCTTCATCATATCACCAAGAAACAGAAACTTCAGGAAGGCTAGGAGATGACTACGCTAGCAGCTAGGCTGTGTAGGGCGGATCTGTAACTGCAGAGTCGTTAATCACTGCGGCGAAAATTTGGGAACAGGGGGTGTTCATAAAATCATATTTAGAAGAGGCCGATCTATAGATACATCTCCTGTAATACAAAACAAAAAAGTAAAGGGAAAGGGTCGAATGTATAGACAAAATGTTGTCTTCAGGAGATCATCATGTCAGACATTGGGTAAACAGTCCTTCCACTTTACATGACATGTGATATCCCACGCGACGGTTATGCGACCCAATTAAGAATGAAAATCACTAGGTTAGTGTGCATTTGTAGAGGAACTTAGTCTCTAAGATTAAGGTTAGAAGCTACAGGATCAGCATGAAGATTTGGGTTTAAGACTTCTTGAAATATCTTGAAATCCAAGGCTAAAAGAGAGCCCTGACGCTATCCTAGATTCTCGAGGATATTGATGACTCTGAACGAAAAGATGACATTCTTACTGCAAGGGTACGTGAACCGAAGGGGTGGAAGTAACGGTACAGGGTTAGATCTTGGGGAGTAAGTCCAGGGCCCTGTTTCATAAAACTTGTTATCAATAACAAGTTGCAGTAACTGTTATAAGCTACTGAAATCCTTGCATCTGATTGGCTGAGAGCAAATTTGTCATAGAAATGTGGCAGTTGTTACTGATAACAAGTTTTATGAAACGGGCCCCGGTCACTCTGATCATCCTGTGACTGCTTCTGAATCAGATACACTGATCACATGAATACATACATGTAGACAGAATGATACAGGTCTATAACAAAAAAGTTAGGGCTAAAGACAAAGGACAGAAGTAAAATACTGAACAGGGATCGGTTGGAAATGATGACATCCGGCAAAAAAAAATGATACTAGACAGGCTCGGAGCTGTCACAATTAAAAACTTCCACCGTTTAAATGTTCAAGTACGTTTTGAAGAAGTCAGGAGGGCACTATTGTTAGTAAAGTTGTCAGTCTCTTCCTTGGTGACATTTTGTCATATTCCTCCTCGAACATATTTGGCAGAATGCAGTGTTTACACTCCGTTCGTAATGATATCTTATTGATAAATCAAGAGATAAATGGTCTAAGTCAACATTCCACGGCCTTTTTTCTGAGACTGACACTGCCAATAAGGATTATTTGACAACTCGTCCACCGATTAGAAAAGATTAAATCCGATTTTATTCTCTTTCTGTCAAGAAGAGATCCCTAGAATACTCTTACAGCACCTTTGACAAAACAGTATGAAGTTAGACAGCCCTGATGTTTATAAGAATAACCGTTCGATATATAAATCTGAAATTAAATGTAAATTTCTTTCCACTAGTATAATTCAATCACATTATCACACATCAAATATGCATACTTTTTAAAAGTCCATTCCTCTTCAGTTTCGAACATGATGTAAAAAATAGTTATAAAGCCTCTGCGATCAGGATTAGAGATTCAAATGGAGTGAGATCAGACCTAACACTATACCTACCCCAACCCTACCCTTAAATCTAACATAAAATACGATTGCAACACTAACGTTAACCCTCAGTTTCTGTGATGAATAGAGCCTGGATCAAAAGTCCTAGGAGCGTCTGTCGGATCTTTGCTATTATGAGTATCTTGTATTATATTGCATTTGTTTATCCGCAGAGTGGAAATCTCTGATACGCTTTTTCCGCAATTACGAACTGTTTTATTAGATCTTCATTATCTGTATTTTATTCCATAACTCGTGTAGAAGGTCTCCTACTTAAAAAAATATTTTTATGGTTCGACGTGTCCAGATCTAACCATTGACCACTTTGATGTTCTTTACTTGTTTCCTTTTTGCCATCAGCATGCTTCTCCTCGCCCAAGGCGGCACAGTGGAGAGGAGAATGGGTCACTCCTGGAACTCACCAGAGACCGCCAAATTCTGCAAGTCCCATACATGGTTCACGAGGCAACAACTCAAGTTGTGTCAGCTCCACCCAGACATCATCCCGAGTGTGACCCAAGGCGCCATGGCAGCCATCTACGAGTGTCGGTACCAGTTCAGGAACGAACGATGGAACTGTCCCGTCAGCAATGTCACAGCAGTTTTCGGCAAGACTAGGTTAAGAACAAGTAAGATCACGTCATGTGTTTTTATTTTTCTTTCAAACCTAAGATCCCCCGTATCCTTGGTCTCACCAACTGATCTACAAAGACATTTATTTCTTTACCGGGCACTATAATCAACCTGTAAATAAATTGTGAAACAACGAAATGAGGAATGTAGTCAAAACTTTAAAGGTAGACCTACATGTCAACTTTCAGTGAGAGCTATGACAGGAAATTATTTTAAAATCTTCTAAAGAGCAAGTTAACCCCCATTAAAAAGATTTTAAAATCAGAAAGTTATACATGCTTGACAATACAAATCGTAGATTTTTACCACAGTAAAAGTCTTCCCAAGAAAATACAAGAAATGCAAATTCCTATCTTTAAGCACATGATGCCAAGTATTTTGCCCAATATTTTACAAAATATTTGAAAAATCTAACTTTGATAAGTGAATGCTAACATGAATCAGTTCAACGAAATCTGTCTTTACTAGAACGGGTTGAAAAATTAAAAGTTGTATACCTTTGAAACGTGTTACACAGTCATGTAAACATCTGTCCCAGCGTCTTCTATGTTGCCAAGTTCGTAAGGGGTTGACCCCCTTAGCTTGTCTCTCGTTGCCCTGTCCGTACGGTTAATGACCTTGATGAGTAAATATGACAAGCAATTCGACCTAAAACAACAGCCCCAGGAAAGAGGCCGAGAAACGATACAACTGGGCTAATAGGTGTGAAGAATCCGTGACAACTGGATGGACTGACTGGTTGGGTATGATACGGGTACTCGAGAGATGCGAGGGCATCTAGAGGACATGTTTGAATGATTGGATGAGTCGAAAACCAACGCAGTCAATTACGAATGGGAGTGGAATGATATCGTTCAAAGAGCTCATGAATGGGCGTAGACCAGAGAGCGTAGACGAAACTTTATGGAGAAGACGAGAACGACCTATATGTCGGTGTAAGGTGCGAAAGTTTTAGCCGATGGATGATTACTAGCAAATTTTATGGTTAAAAATAAATGAAAAATGCAGTTGTCCATTTATAGAGTCTCTTCAAAATCCGTAGAAACCTTGTTATGAGTCTTGGCACAGGAATCGCTTCTCAGTTAATACTAGTTCACGATCTACTGAAGATGACAACAATGTCTATAGTTCCATGCGAAGAGTGCTGTGGTTTGTATAGCTACATGTTCCTTCGATACTGCGATACATGTATATCTAAAGTTAATGCGTTTGTAATATGAAATCTACTGGTCACTGAGAAAGGCTTACAAAGTTCTCATAATTTGTATAATTACCATATTGTGAGAATTTTCTGTTGTTTTCTTCATGGTGAAACAATTGATACTGTGACGACGGACTGAATGTTGTTAGTTAGTTGATAACGTGTAAATGTCTGCAAGGTGTGAACATTAAGTTCCTTTGTCATTAGCACCTTGAAATAGTTCACTCATTCAGAAATCTGTAATCATTCTTTCATGTTTTTGCAGTCAATGAATTCATGACACGTACCTGGTGGATTTCGTGTCGTTACATTCAGGATTTCTCATAAGCTTTCTGTGAACCCCATCCTGCCTGTTGGCACGTGCTTCTCACTCTGATCATCCGATGTGGGCGGGTACACCGGGAAGGAAGACACTAATCGTAATCATTTAATGATAACAGGCGTAAATTGTAATTAAGAGATTATGTCTGTTGCCAATTTGACGAATGATTGTTGAAACAGCCTGCTACAGTTACCACAATTTCAACAGGTGGATGTAAAGAAAGTCAGTGTGAAGGAGAGACACAATGAGAATGTATGAATGAATATTTATGGTCGAGATGCAGTGACCTAATAGGTTATAATGTGTTACGGGGAACAAAAACACAAAATGTTTCATGAGAAGGAAAAGGTTAACCAATTGCCCACGGGAACCGGGTTGTCCTTGTTTAAAATTTATGGGAATGAGACAATTCAGTAGCCAACGGGTTAATAGTGAGATATATAAGTTACTAAGTTGTTGAAATCTTATGCGACACTTACAAATTTCCAGAGGATCTTTTCACCGTCAGGGATGGATTTCACCTGGATTTAAATTTTTGAAATTTGCAAAAATGTTTTTGTTATGATCATGTTGATGACTGCTTTGTATCTAGATGGGGGAAAAGGAGGGGGATTTAATCCAACGTAATCATTTGGAACATAATGTAAATTATTACACATGCCACCAACTTGTCATTGGATTTGTAAGATCAATATCGAGATATCTTTCAAAATAATACATGAGTGGCAAAATTCATCGCATGGCATCCTAAGTCGTCACCATTTTATCACGTCTATAAAGCTCTCATCTAAGAAAACAAAGCTTTTTATTCGAGGTTCTGGTCTGCCAACTTGGGGGCAAAAATCGTGTTTGTTGACCTTGGCGAATCCATATTACAAGATTGGTCCAACAAATCTTAGTTATGCACGAAATGCCTCACGAAGAAGCATGAAAATACACAATATACACGTGGATTGCGCCAGGCTAAATCCTCCGATTATTTGAGTAGGAATTATGATGGGGGCTTGCAAGCGAAAGCAGGCAGAACCAGTGGCTCTTCAGAAAACAAACATGGCGGCTGACGAGAGATGTGGTCTCTCAACGAGGAGTATCACTAGATTCGTCTTTGTTTGCATGTAAGGTGTGAAGAAGGTCAAGTTGAATGCGTCAGGGTTTCTATTCAGACATTCCCGCTTGACGGCAAAAGATGTGGTTTCACTTGAATCCTACTTAAGTTATTCTTTTCAAGAACATGTTTGAGTAAGGACTTGGACTCATATGAACGAAATGATGAACTTATTTCCCAAAATATGTTTCAAATACAGTCATGAAAGCAATGAAGTAATTTTCTCACCCTAGGTATTCTAAAAAAAAAATTGATAAAACAAATTTGAATACGGAGATCATACGTTCTCTTAAGTGAGCAAAATGATAAATGTTATTTCAAGCATATTATTCATTGCAATGCAATTTCTCTACTTCAAAAAAATATATCATCTTTATATGGGAGTTTAAGACATATTTGATGTTTCTATACGTTTTCCCCCACTTGTCTTCTGATTATTAAAATAAAGAGACATCCAAATTTATGAAAGATGCCATTTTTTCATAAGAAACTGCAAAATGTCTTATTGAATGAATGAATTAATTTTAAAAAGGACATCAGGAAACCATCTTGAACAAGTCCCCGGGAAAAGGGCTTATATATAAAATAAGAAATAGCACTTTGTTCATTGGTATAGAGGCCATTGATAAAGGTATCGATCAAGTGAACAATTGAATAAATTCTATTCCGATTTTTTTTTTTAATATCTGACTTGAAATGATTTATTCTGAATTTTAAAAGTTTTCAATCTAAAAACCACCAGTGCATTATTCTCGTCACCCCCACTCCCACTAAAAACACAGAGAGCCCTCATTCCGGTATGGGATGCTATCCCTCTACATACATCGTTTCCCAGTGGCGTACATCGGGTTAATATGATATACGTTTGAAGGCGGTTTGAGTTATTTTTATTCCTCAGGAAGGCAAATCGACGCTGCTCTCAAAATGACATGACAGTGACATTCCAATAAATTTCCACAACAAAATAACGTAAAGCGATCAGAAAACTTGTAGAAGAATTATAGGGGACTGACTTGGAGGTTGTCACATCGCAGCCCTTGTCCTTTATTTCCAGTTCTTTTCCTTTACCCCCTCGTCTTCTTCAGGTCCCTTCTCCGACCCCCATTCACCCCGCTTCACACGTCTTGCCATCTGTCTCTCCCCCTGAGGACGCCTTACCGATGAGGTCGAGACGTGTCTTGGACATAATTGGAATACTCGTGCCTCATGCATGCATTGATCTAGCCTCATTCTAACCTCAAACAGTCATTCTTCCCACAAAACTCAGTGGATGTTGTAGGTGAAGGGAGAACTTCGAAAGTTCGAAGGCTCTCATGAACTCTTATCTCCTTGCATCCCAAAGCGCAGGCAGTCTGGAGCAAGAAGATATACAGAAGATGAGACACGAAGACAACTTACCATCTGAAAACGTGGAAATTGAATTTTTCTTACTGACATTTTAATCTGTTGTTAAGACCCTTTACCTCCCCCCCCCCCCCCCGCCACCATCATCTCAAACACACACCCCACACAACCCACAAAACTCACACCCTCATACCATGCTCGTACCCGCGATCGTCACCACCAAAACGTACCTCCGCCTATATTTAGAGGTGTAAAAGTTATGTGTACATGTGACGATTTCTTATGGGGTGAATCTATAGAAAGAAAGATAATCAAATTCGTTTGCAGGAGCCTGACAAGTTACCCTGAATATAGTTGTCTTAATATTATTAGCAAATTTTAAACTCACACCTCTTGGTCTTATGTATTATTATCTTTTAACAGTACACCTTGTCTATGCTCATAGCAACGTTAACGTTAAAAGTGCTGGGCGGGAGTGTTATTTCATCATTAATTATACAGCATTACCAATATTCAACGGTATTTACCATTTATTGATTCAATAGTAACAGTATTATTCAATAATCAGTCTTAATTCTTAAGAAGTATTGTTCGGATATTTACTTTACTCTTCGATACACGATTTCATGAGCATGCTCCATGTCAAAAGAAACGTTTTCGTAGAAAAAAAAACTGATACGTTGGAATGTTGGATACTCCTCAAAATAACTTTTAAAAAATAAGTATCCGAATAACCTCACTTTACCGCATTATTGGACACGACGCACAAAATGACATTATTGCAGAGTCTGAAATAGGGAATTATTTCTAAGTAAACACTCTGGAAGTGAGACTACCCAGTGGAAGAAATTGAGAGTTACTCGTGTATCTTGTTGTTCTTATTCAAGTATACTGTGCAGGTATTTCAGGCTACAGCGAGCTAATGTTCGGCCAAAATATACGTCGAGGGCCTTTGGAGAATAAGAAGAATGCATTCCTGAAATGTAGAAATACTTTTTCCGCGTTGTTTACGGAGTCCGCCCAAATCAAGGGGTGCATTCGTTTATCGGAGCTCTAGTCTCATGTGTTCCGTTTGCAGTAGGTTACCCAATGGATGCATGTTCGTCGGTGTGACCACGAGTCCATGAATTCATAACGTGTATCTGCCTATATCTCTACATTACAGAGATGGAGTTAGACTTCTTTACCAGGCTGTGAAAAGGAACATTGTTAATAGTGGACATTACTCTTCGAATATCCTCGAATACAGGCTGTAGAATAAAGTGACGTCCCCGCCCCTGATACATGTCTTACCCCACCCCAACCCCCAGACTTTGCATTTTCTACAAAATACATGTATATTTCGAACCAGCCATCATGGCCATTGATTAATAAGCTGTTGGTTTCATAAGAAGGAGATCATAGTTCGATATTTTCACTCTGGAGCAAATCCGATATGAATAAATAGTATTAAATGTGATGTGCTTATTTGACATCAACATAATCAATGCTTTCTTGTATGACATGCATTGTGTTTTAATTCTGGTTTCTCTAGAATATCATAAGAAACGCAAAGCCTGCATAAGGCTTGCCTGATTCATCTGCCATCCATATCCAGAAAGGAAACTTGGAGGTATAACTTTTTTCAGAAGACAAAATCACAGTTATGTCTGGGTTGAACAAGACTTTACTGAGTAAAAGAATATCGTTGCCATGGTAACTAAAATGGCGCGTTTAAATCATCCATCCCCTTAGGCTCGATGTTACAAAGTGCACCTTGGCAGAGCAGTGGGATCAGGGGTCGAACATAATGTTCTTTTAAGAAGAGGGTACGGTGGCTACGCTGCTAATCACCCCGAATGAAAAATAGGACCATATGTGATTCTCCTGCCGCCCAGCGTGCTCTATGAGGAATCGTTGTGGCACGTTGTAAATAATACTATATCATTGAGGAAAAGAAGGAGGAGGATGTCGTCGCTCATCCAGAATGAACGTTTAAACATTTTCCAGCCGGAACAGCTAAGGTGGCGGGATGTTTCTGTGCATGCTTGTATAATTACCCATGTCTCATTTCTTCCGTCATATATTCTCCTGCTCTTATTAGATGTGATGCTGCCGGTGCCATTCCATTGTTCTTGTTTTCCTTACCCTGCTCCAAGTGGCGGATCCGGAATTCAGAAAATAGAAGCTACGTTCATACGGGACTTGTGGTTTCGAAACTTTAAGTTAGCGAAACTTTAAGTTAACGAAACCAGGACTCCCTAACCGCAACGAGGGTTCACACGAGCCCGAAACAACGAGCTGAAACTACAAGCCGAGCGATTGTTGTGGTTAACCCCGAAGTAGATACTACCGACTGTGTGCACAGATCCAATGTTCATAATTCACGTGAAGGGTAAGACCCGGAAGTTTAACATGAACAGCTAGGTCATCGCTAACTACAAGCTTGCGAAACTTAAAGGGTGACTAAATTAGAAAATTGATTGCCCATTTTTCGTAGGAAGGAGTCATCAGGAGCCAAAAAATATCTATCACACACTTTTTTATGCATTCAGTCGTATTTCATAATCATTTGAAAAGTACATTTTTGCTGATTTACACAGTCATAAGCCCCGCCCCTAAAAAAAACCCATCGAGCGACATCATGATCACGTGATCTGTGACGTACGAGAAGTAAGGGAAAATATTCCACCAACCTATATACCGTGCGCGCCCGCAGGCCCCGGCAGGCCCAGCCCGGTGCCGAGCATAACATTCACCGCATCGACCATTTGCATCGCATATTTTCGTGTGTTTATTCCTCACAATAACTTTGATTTTGGGACACAATTTCATCAGTAATGCCAAATCGGTGTATAGTTGCGGGCTGTAGCAAGACCCCTAAAGATGATGTAAGCCTACGTACATCATTTTCCTAAAGATGAAAATCTACGGAAATTGTGGGTCGCAACAGTATTCTCACGCGGGCAGAGTGGCAAGGGCCAAGCGAGTGGAGTACAATTTGCAGTGATCACTTTTCTTCTCCAGCAGCTGCAGCAGCTTCACCCGCGGCCCCTTCCCCCGCGACCCCTTCACCATGCCCTGGCGCGTCTTCTGCGAGGGGTTCAAACATAATGGTCGAATTCCCCTTGCCACTGCACTTGAGCTTCTTCTCTTTCGGTATCGATAAATCATCTGATAAATCAGAGTTCGTATCTGGCTCAAAAAAGTCCTCCAAATCAGACTCGCGATCACTATCCATCTCTCTAAGTTACTCGAAGAATTCAGCCAAAAATCTAAGTCAGTACTACCGTAGTACATGTAAGGCGAAGTAAAAAAAGGCGAGAGTGAAAACAAACCAAACAAAAGCGTTCACCAGTCGCTTAGTACGAGGGGGAACATAATTGCCGTACTAAAGATGTGTAGTACACTGCACAGACGCATAAAACGGCTGTGTACGCGTTTAAGACCAATGCAAAACTATCGTTCGGCAAGCTCAGCTGGATGAGAACATTGTTCAAAGAAAAGTTAAAAAAAAAAAAACAAGAGCTGTATAATTGGGCAAAAGTGTTCACTGATCTTAAAGAAAATATATTGATAATGATTATTCACTCCTTAGGCTGTATTGATTAATTTCCCTTTTTCATAATTGTCTGTTGAACAGACGGGTCAAATACCGCATTGTGTGTACAATGTTACATTGCCGCAGCCTGTAGATCTTGTGCCTCTTACTCTTCATACGTCACTTGGGGGTGTGACGTCAATTAGCCAATCAGCTCACGAGTTTTAAGGAACGGTCCCCAAACCTCTACTTTTCCCCCTTTTTCGCCAAAACGAGACATAATTTTGACAATCAATTGCCAGATTCGTGATTTGAATGCAAAAATACATGGAAACAGCACCCTTTTTTTCTCTAATTTAGTCACCCTTTAAAGTTTATTCTGTCCACACTGTCCGAAACTGCGACGAAGGACCACCCACTGCTCATGGTTTCGACGTTAAGCACAAGCTCTCTTGTGGTTCTAGAACTACAAGCAAACTTAAAGTTTCGTAACTACAAGTCCGTTCATACGGTCTGAAGCTCCAAGATAACTACAAGTTAACTTAAAGTTTTGAAACTACAAGCGAAACTTAAAGTTTAGCTCCCATCGTGTGAACGTAACTATTATTGAGGTTTGGCCAAATGAGCGAAAACAAACCTTTTACGTGCGTGTCATGGGAGTAAGCAACAACAAAAAAAGGGGGGCGCGTGCCTCCTGGACCCACTTTTTATCCGCCACTTCCCTATTGCTGCTTCTTCTCTTCCTCATCTTCCTCCTCTTCATTTCCTTTCTTCTCCCTCCTCTTCCTCGTTCTTCTTCTTCTATTTTTCCACATTCTCTTCTTCTTCTTCTTCTTCTTCTTCTTCTTCTTCTTCTTCTTCTTCTTCTTCTTCTTCTTCTTCTTCTTTTTTCCTTCCTTCTCCTTCCTTCTCCTTTACCTCGTGCTCCTCTTCATAATCCCTCCTCCTATAACTTCTCCTTCCCATTCCCGTTTATCTTTTTCCTTCTTCTAAACATCGTATCCGAATCTGTATACATGGTATAATCCTTATTTTATACCGTCCAGCAAACGGAATGAAAGACACCGAATTGTATGTGAGACGTGGTTAATATTTAAACAATAATACTTAAGCTTAGTCCTGAACAAACAAGAGGTAATTAATATTACATAACTCATCTGTTTACTATCTTATATCCCCTCAAACTGCTAAACATTATAAACTGTTATATAGAATTTGAAAAGTTATTAGCATGTTGGAATTAGTGGTATTCTCCTACTTCTAACAAGTTACACCTTTTGTGACCAATGCTATAATAAAACATATAAATATATAAAAAAAAAGTTGTGCCTCATTCCTCTCTATCACCTTACCATTTTCCATCTGTTTTATTCTTACTTTCTGTAAAAACCTATTACTTATTTTGACTGGGCTGATTGCGACATGGGAATTTCATTCGCTTAACCATACTCGTTCCATCACAGAGACCATATTTCTCTAAGATGACGGATAACCCGACGTGGTGATTATTAGTTTCAACCCTGGCTCGGTATGTCCGTATCATATTATCTTTTCCACTGAGACAAAAATGGAAAATAAGTGTCCTCTATGGTGAAAAACAGCCCAATGTACACGACACAGCTGTGTATAAACGGCAGACTGTCTGCCTTTTCAGGCAAATCGAAATTTCCTTGGAATGCAGTTATTGCAGTCTCACAACTTTCAACTTTGTCGAGATGGCGCCAACTAAATCATGTATCGCAGGATCAGGCGATAAACTACTCTGATTCAAAAGAAAATATCGTAAATGTGCTTTTGTTGGTTGTTACAAATATTCGATTATTCATTAGCATTTCATAATACAGATTCATGATAGTGGCGCCAGAATGTCCAATAAACCTGGAAGGGGTCACATCGCTTTATCATTACACGTTATAATACCGAACTTTATATCACCTGCGATATAAAGTGTACTTTATACCACCTTTCCCGTATTCATTATTATTATTCAAGCATGAAACAATGGGAATTGAGTTCGTGATAAAATACCGCACTTACAAGCTGTTTACAGTAGCCGAAGATGTACCAAACGTTTAGCTCGTAGATGGTAATTACGGAATTATAAATGGCGGTGTTGACTGCACCAAACGAGGTTTGACGCTCTTTGAACTGACACATTAAGCGTAATTCTCGTTCTTAATTTGCTTATCAAGTCAATGCATAAACCGAGACTCTAACCTCAATTTGGCCGCGAGAGTCCATTCATAAACCGGTAAACAAACTCATTAACACGATGATCATATATACACCTTAACCCAATCGTCCCCTGATGCCGTGGCGGTACCAGATGAGGCACAGAAGGCATGCACTATTCTGCCCTAATATTTTTAAGCCTACTCCCGTGGCATACACTTAAGTGCTCTTTCTTAGGTGACCCCTCCCCTTCCCCAACCCCAACCTTTTATTTCGAAATCCTGAGTCCGCCCCTGAAATGCTAAATCTCACGTGGAATGGTTAAGTTACTAGTACTCAACAATTTGAGGATGATCGGCTTAAGCTAATACCGTGATACCGATTTTATCGTAAGTTGTCATTCCGATGGTGATTATCGGATGAAGGTGTCATTTACGTTGTTTAGTCAGTGGGTGGTTTATAACCGATACCTGAACGGTACTGTCGTCTGCAGAATCTAGATTCTCACCTTTATTACCATGATTGAATAGTTCGATGGACAACCACGTGACCATTAATATTTAATCACCCCTTTCTTGCCATAATCTGAAGTAACGGATCAGACGGAGCCATATGAAGTGTGTCGAGGCGTAGATATAAATCATCACGTGACATGAAAGAGCCGCCAGACGTTCTCAAGAGAGAATTGTGATTGCAAAAGGTGTCTGCATAGCTTGATTCTATAGGTTCTCACAATTATAATATGAGAACCGTATTTGAAATATTTAACATGAAAGCGACATTTTGCACGTAGTGTAATGTTGTTTGGTTTATTAGACCTGTAATTCCACTTTATATATTTTTTTCTTTGTGTTAAATTATTACCATAAAATACTATTCATCGTAAAAATTAATAATTTCCTTGCGGACTTGTAAAGAAAGTATAGAAATATTTTCCTGAAGTTGAAAATTCTTATTTCTTTCTTTATCATGTAAAAGTTTAATGTCAGTAAAACAAAATAATTTTAACGTATACCTCACATATCTAATATCGTTTTTAAAGCTTCAATACAAATTCAGCATTCTACAATACTTCTTTGAGTAGACAAAGGAGATTGGTATAAAAGTGCCCTTTCACTGAAACGTTGAATTATGTATACGTAACTTTTCTGTTTTTCACATTTTACACTTCTTCTTTTTCTCATTTTGCCTTTTTTATCACTACTTTCCTTAACCTTCTGTTCTCTCTTGCATTTCATGTTTGAGTGACAAACAGTGAATTGGATGTCATCTTGCCTTGGAAGTGTTGATATCTATTAGCTTGTTTAAGTATTGACATCAAGCCAATATACTTTTTACACATCGCTGGTATTCATTCTTCTTCTTTCTTTCTTTTTTTTTCTGTTTATTTTTTTCCTCGTTTACTACTACCAACTTCAGGTACTTGAGATATGTAGACATAATCTTCTTTGACAAATAGAATCATGACGATTGCTATCAAAGCAGAAACGTGATAAATTCATAAAGTAAAGTATGATTAGGGGGAGATAGATTGACCTTATGACATTGATTTTACCCTGCTTATTTTTTTTCTTTCATTTCAGCGATAGCGGAAGTCAGTGATGCGCGAAAAGGGTTCGAAAGCACGAATTTCGTGACGATTGCTATGGAATGTACCATGCAGTAAACCAGATGATATATTGAAAATTTCACTTCGTTTTTGGAAAGTAATATATTTGGAAGTTTCATTTCCCTAAAAAACATCTGATATATTGCGTACCATAAAACGGGTGAATAAGAACGAAAATTTGAAAGCGCTTTTTCTTCTTCTTCTTCTTCTTCTTCTTCTTCTTCTTCTTCTTCTTCTTCTTCTTCTTCTTCTTCTTCTTCTTCTTCTTCTTCTTCTTCTTCTTCTTCTTCTTCTTCTTCTTCTTCTTCTTCTTCTTCTTCTTCTTCTTCTTCTTCTTCTTCGTTTTGTTGGGGTATTTTTAACTCCTCTCCCTTTTCTCTTACTTTTTACCTTTTTAAACATTTTTCTACATGAATGTGATGTAGACCCTATTCATTTTATTTTTAATTTTTAATCATGATTGATCAAATAAATCAAAAGTATCAGCATCATTTCTGGAGAAAAGTATTTGATAAAACTTTTCCAACATGTATCACGTGTTCCAATCTTTTGAAGCACGCATGTACCATTAAGTCTTATTGGTGGTTGTTTTCTTTCCATTGCATTTCAAAGAGCAACCTACGAGATTACAGTCATATCCTGATTTTTTAGCAGAATGGAATATCAATAATTTTAGAAATAATCAAATGAACTCAGCCATAACTTACGAAATGTATGATTCACAGCCAGTTGCTAATCACGATAAAATGACCATAAAAATTGGGTATACATTAGGCAAATCTAAAAACGCTTAAAATCTGTGAAAATAACCTTGTTTATTCATGTTTGGGAATTTCAAACAGAATGCAATGAATCCAAGGAACAGTTGTTGAAGAAATGTTTCTTCCGAACAATCATAGAGACAGATTAGTTACCAAGGCAACGGTACTGATCTTCAGACCTCCTTGGGTGTAGGGTAATGAGTGCCGTGATAGGATGACACGGACGCCAGAACTCCCCCGTGACTAGACCACCGATGAGAGGTATACACAACCAGCTCCAAACCCCCTTCACCCTCTCTTCCTGTCTCTCTCTGTATCTGTAGACCCCCCCCCCTCTCTCTCTCTCTCTCTCTCTCTCTCTCTCTCTCTCTCTATCTATATCTCTTTTTTCTCTCCCCCCCCCCCACCTCTATTGTTCTATTCATTTGTCTCTACAATCAATTCCCTGTCATGCTCTCTCCATCTCCCTCCCTCATTCTCTTTTAATGTCTTACTTTCTTTCTTTCTTTATTTTATTTTCTTTCTTCTTTTTTTTCGAGGGGGGGGGTTCGGGTGCTTCTGTTTGTAATTTGTTATATCCCTTCGTTTTAAATACAATGGATATCACATATTTGTCCTCACAATCCTTGTTAAATGAAATAATCTTCATTGAAAAATAATACTGCTGTTAAAATCAAGAAAACATTTCTGGACCATATAAAATATGAACAGTTGATGTTCATGTATAAGATGCATATAAAGTTCCTAAAAAACATGAACTACTGCTAGAGCATTCGTGAACACATTTGTGGTGTATAATATACCAGGAAAAAAATGTGCTATATAAACGGTCCTAATTTTATCGTTTAAATTTTGTTTACCATCTTAGGGGTAGAAAATCATTTTCACAGAGACTTCTTTTAGTGGCCTTTCACAATATCCTGTTCGATCTAAATGGTGCAATTAGCTCTAATTTGTAAACCCTCAAATCATTTAAGAACCCCTAAAGTGGGATAAATGGGTAGAAGAGTCGTAACAGGGGATAGTTTAACCCCGCATGCCAAATTGTTATTCTAATCAAATCATAGCAATGACTTGATTATAAGTAGGGTCATTCAACTTAGCCATTAGATCAGAATACCTTCCCCCCCCCCCCCCCCTGCCCCGTCTCTCCATTTCTTTCCCTCTCTTTCTTTTTTTTTTCTCTCTTACTTTGGTCACTTGATCAGATGAACACCAAAAGCGTATAGGAGCTCCGGAGCAAAACCTGTATTGCCACGCTCATGACGCTGTCCGCTCTGATATGAATGAAGTAAACTATTCTGGAGTCAGCTACGTCAGATTAAAGAAAAATCAAAACATTATACAAAAGTTAGCCCGACTTGAGACAGAAAGTGTAGAGAAACAAAATATGTGAAAGTTTGAAATGATAGGACAAAAAATAAGAAAGTTGTGAAACCTTTCAAAGTTGAAATCACTTATGATTTGGAGATCCTCCATTCGGAATTCTGTCATGAATTGCGGTGTCATTTTTACTATTTCCTGTGTAAATAAAGACAGCATAAAATATAACTTTTCTCACATTTTTTATCCGTGGACATATAAAATCATGTGAAAAAATATTATATCATGAATAACCCATGCACATCAGTATACTCTTTCCCTGATTTTTAGTCTTTGTTCGCCGCCCCCTCCCCCTCTCTCAAAAAAAAAAAATTAATGACGGAATGATAGGGAGGGGGGCTATCCCAAAAAATAATAAACTCCAGATGTAAAATTGTGTTCTACTTGTTGGTAAAAGCTTGTTTCTCATAAAGAGAGGGTGGAAAAGCAGAGGTGACTGGTCCGAGGGGTAAAGAGGAGGGGTGGAGTAGAAAGGTTACGGATCGTTTTCCTCTTTGCTGAACCCTGCATCAACATGAAAACTGTTTCAATTCGTCAGGGATATACAATCCAGAGAGTTTGATGTTATTTCAGGCTCGAGCACAGTAAGAATTATGTTGCGTGCCATATTAACAAAATCTACCTTGTGTTTTGTGACATTTTTTGTTAACACTTCTAGTTGCAAAATGTTTATCAGGTGAGGTTTAGATATTTTCATATTGCTCCTTTTAAATATAAGGCAACATATTCAAACATATACTACATAAATTGAATTTCCACTTGTGAGTTGTGAATGGTATACAAAATAATGTAGGTGATTAAGCACAATATTCCATGTAATATAATCAGAAAAGTATAAGTTATTTCTGGAGGCTCGTCATATAAGTTTTCCCAGTATGGTGAAGTCGGGATGCGCCCCCCCCCCCCCCCCCCCCGCCCTCCCCTCCTGTCCTGTGTATACGCAGCATCACTGCTCTTGTAGTTCGCATAATTATGTTCTGAACAAAACAATTTTATTCGAAGTATATGTAGAAAAGTAGCAAACCAACTTACAAGTTGTTGTGTAAAACTATAGCTCGAAATGAGTCAGGTGAACTTGGTCCGAGAAAGAATCACAACGTAAACAGTTTTTGGCTTGCCCGGCCAGTTTAAGGTCATGCATGTTATCCCTCTAATGGGTCATCGTAAGCCGGAATCAGCACAATCTGAAGTCTATTATCATCGTATCTTCAAAGGATGCCTTCGAGGGACTATATCCTTACCCAACTACGAACTTAAAGCCCATGTTCAGTGGTTGAAAAAAAGGTTTCTCCAGATTTTCTGCAGTTTTAGCTGATAAATAGCAAGATTTATTTTTCAAATTCTTTTAAAAGGAACATAAGAGACAAAATTTTATTTTGTTCCATGTCGTCGTATATAAATAACTTTTTTGGGATTGTGTTTTCTGCCATATATCTTTACAGGAAAATGTCTTTATAGAATCACAGGTACATCCGAAATAATTATGATAACGATGAATGTATTTTCCTTTTGTTTAAAGACCCTAGCCGTTATTGCATTTGGTGATTGTATTGTTATTTAAATTTAAGACTTTACATCTTCTTGATATAGAAGAGTACACATATATTAAATAACACTTGAAACACCTTTCTCTCTTTTTAATAGACTTGTAATTTTTTTCCTTCTGAATAATTAAAGTCATCCGATCAGTGTTTGTGACGTCACAGGTGTATTCCTTGAAAGATTCCATTGAAGGTTTGCTGGGGATAAATGTGTCGACAATTAAACAAAAAATAGAAATTGTACGTTTTCAGAGTACTAATACCCTTCCCTCCATTTTGATAGGCTAATGATGCCATTGATTAGTCAAGAAAATGACTCACTGAAACTAGAAATAGTACTGCTCATTTACACTAGAGGACAATGCTTACAGTGATTTACAGAGTGCGGCAAGATATTCAGTAGCCATGGAAATTTCCATGAATTATCAAGTCAAGGAAGTCTTATCATCAAGTAAATAGAAACTGCTTTTATTAAAACAAATCAAAACGGTATGACTCACCCTTTAGTACCACCATTAGTTCATGATAATTTGTGTGCTCCGGGCCACACATGGAGATATGTAAATGAAATAAATATATATATATATATATATATATTTTTTTTTTTTTTGATTCAATGGAATGAGTAAATTCAAGGAACCAGAAGTTATTGTCACTAACTGCTAGTGCCTTTAAAGTGGACTTCTTTCAAGAAATCTGTCTACCAGGAGGACTGACCTTTACTGGAGGGGTGATAGAGATATGAACTATTTTTTCTCACGCATGTAGCTCTGGGCACTTCCTGTAAACTTGACTTGAATACATCATTTTCCAAGTGAATACTGCTTGATTTTGGAGTCGATTTCTTGTGCAGTCACTTGAAATTGGTTCCAGTAAGTCAAGGTTTAAACACGTAGATTAACTTTGAAAACTGCCCACAGATAAGGTCCCTTCATCAGTGCGCCCCTTCACTTAAGAAAACTCAACTGCTAGTGACTACAGTCTTGTATCATTCGTAATGGCGGAGTAGTTCTTAAAGTGGAGGGGCACACTGATAAGGGGCATTTTTAAAGTAATGGTCACCTCTATAATCATAACTTTACTTTCTTATTCTTTACTTATTCGATGGCATATTTCAGGGCTCATAGGCCTTAGAGTAGGAATCGGAGGGAAAATGTGTCCTTTCACACCAAGTGAAAGTGTGTTTTGAGGGATTTTTTTTTTTTTTTTTTTTTTTTACACAGGAAATATTTCAAAATACATAAT
This sequence comes from Heliocidaris tuberculata, assembly GCA_025618425.1. NCBI lineage: Eukaryota > Metazoa > Echinodermata > Echinoidea > Camarodonta > Echinometridae > Heliocidaris > Heliocidaris tuberculata. The sequence goes on from CM046839.1 coordinate 10,761,711, forward strand.
AATTCAGTAAGGCTGGTATTAATTCAGTTTTAAAAGTGACGTCATGAACTAAATGAAATAAATCTATTTTGAGCTTCAAATGGCATATTATAAACGGCACGTTCATAGAGCTAGTATGAAAAGGTACATTTTATGTTTTTTAGGTTTTCTCGATTATTAGTAGTAATCTTTCCCTATTTATGCTAGAAAATTCTCAGGGAAATCTTAGTTACATTCCCAGAAATTACAAAGTTTAATTTATAACAGGTATCAGAAGGAATTAAATTGCAAGTATGGTTCATTTAACAGTTCAAATCCACTAGAGCTCTGATTTCATTTTGAACCCGGGACTTTCCACTTCTGAGGAGATTTTTTTGTGTGTGTTTGTTTGTTTGTTTGTTTGTTTTTTGTATTCTAAGCTACTGTGAATTTCCTGGTAACACCCTCAAAAATACATTTGCCTCGATACCCTTTACTCTCTCTCACTCTCTCTCATTCTCTCTCTCTCTCTCTCTCTCTCTCTCTCTCTCTCTGATGCCGTCACCTTAGCTATATAGGCGGTTTTCTCCAGTTAAATGGGTCATCTGTTTGCTGGTCCCACCTCAGGTCCTAACTAATGGTCCCTGACACCCACTGTGGGTGCTCCAGGGACCCCTGAATCTTCCACTCTTATGTGTTTACCCCAGCAATTCCTCCAGCTATCGTTCAAAGCTATTCATTAGGGACGGGTGGTGATTTTTTTTTTTTTTTTTTTTTTTTTTTTTTTTTTTTTTTGTATGTCATATCGCTTTTTGAAAACATGAAAAGGAGAGAGAATTTTTTTTTTTTACCAGACTTGGTTGGTGGTTTCACTCACTGCTAAAATCTTTGGCATATTTTTCGTTTCAGGAGATTTCGATTTCAACTTGAACTTGACGTCTGGGGGAGAAAGCGAAGATGGCGAGAACGGGAGGGCTTGCGGGTCCACTTAATAGTCTGGAGCGAGAAGTTAATGATGTGTGTTTTGCTTTCTTCATGAACCATTGGCACCAGGAATAGAAGGATCTGCTTCGAGGGGACTTTAAGGAATTTGCGAGAAAGATTACGGGAATCAGATCGTAGAATTACATGAAATGAAACGTTTAACTAGCTTTTTTTTACAAGATCCCGAGTATACCTTTTGGTAAATTAGTCTCTCTCTCTCTCTCTCTCTCTCTCTCTCTCACCTCCTCCCCCCCCCCCCCCCCCCCTCCTTCATTTGCCCTGTGTGTTATTTTTGGTGTCTCTAAAGTCATAGTGATATATATCCTTCTCTTAATCCACTCTCTAAAATTAATCATTTTGACAAATAAACTACAGCTATCAACTCCTCAACTCCAGAAGTCGAATAGTTACTTGAACTTTGTCAGGACCCTGTTTCATTTTTTTAAACTTTGAGTTGAAATGACTGATAATAACCATTACTCTCCCTGCTTTAAACTCTTTTCGCTGTCAAAGTTGACGCAAGAGAAAGTATATCTATTTCTTTCTCATTCTTTTTTTTTGGGGGGGGGGCAGTAGTCAGAAACTCAAGTCCTTTTCATGTGAAACTGGAGTCCTTCGCTATATATTACTAAGACCATGGAAACTATCAAAATATTTCCTGACTCCTTCTTTTCTTGATCCACGTCCTGAGGTCTTCCAGATCTCAACATCATTCACTTTATTATCCTAGTACTGTCATAGTGCAGGGTCTGTCAAGAGATATGTAATTGATGCTAGGATTGACAACGATTGACTTCTTTAGGACCCTTGAAATGGATGGCTGAATCATCATTGTCGCCAATAAGCGTTATTTATTTCTTTACAAAAGTAAGGAAAATTATACATTACCAATGATTGTCTGCTATAGACCATATAGACCGGATTGATTATGACGATTCAAATAGGAGAGCAACGTCCTCATTAAAAAGTGCATGTTTTGAAGTTGAATTTTTTAAGGTCAAAAACAGAAATGATCTGGTTTTCTTGTAAGGATTAGATAAATTCGTGGGATTTGATATTATCTCACGAATCTTAATAGGAAAATTTCCCATCGAAAAGGTTACTTTAAGAAACTTCCATAACAAGATTTGGCAGGGATTATAGAAAGAAAAATACTTTTACAAATGTTGACGCATGTAAAATGGATTTGCCCTCATCGGGTTTTTTTTTTTCTGGTAAACTATATTACTAAATTCAAATAACCTTGTTTCCAATAGTCTAATTGATTCAATGCAATCATGGTAGCGTACTTTGAAGTACTTGGGGGAAATATAAAAGTGAGAAGAGAGAAAAGACCGAAACATATCGGAGGCCAAGCGAGGCTGGTTCCACCACCGAAGGCATTGTATACGTGTCAGGAATTTGCTGAAAATCTAAGCAAAACTTAAACGTTGTTACGTTTGATTTATGAGCTAATCATCGCATGTCTGGCTTTTGAATAAAAACATTTATTGAGAATTGGCTCATCTCGCTTTTGTTTTAACTCCCTGGGGATCGAGCAAGGACAGTAATAATTAGCCTTTAGAATGTAGCCATCCATTGTCGTCATAATCCTTCATTTTGTGGTCACAACTGACGATACAAAATTTAAAAAAAAAACATTCGATTCAAATTCAATCATCTGTATAAACGCAAGGGGGAAATGCTCGGCATGGACAACAACAACAAAAAACATGGACTCAATTTGTTATTATATCATGGTGAGTGGTAAAGACAATGTGCTGTTTTCTGGGAAGTCGTATCAAAACTGATAGGTCAAGACCACAATCTTTACTCAAAATATGTACACCACATTGATAAATAATTTCATTAAAACCCAGACAAGATACATCCGTGTGGTTCTTTTTATCAGTCTAGCTGGACGGAATGTTTCCCCCAAAAAAGTACTGCGTTCTTTCAAAGATTCTACAAGGTAGAGAGTCATGTATGAAACGAAGCTTCCTGTTATGCTTAAAAACGCAAATGTTTATAGGCCTATTTTTAAGTGAGGGAGCGTGTAATGTTATTAATAACGCATTGTATTCTACACCGCAAAGCAGGTTACAGTTCTGTTTATGTATTTGTCCGGAATAAATTACTTCTTCTGTTTCTACAAAAGCTGACTCAAAACTTGTTTTCGCAGAATAAAGAATGATATCAGGTAACAGAAAAAATGAATAAATAAAAAATATACATGTATGTGTATATTTTTTTATATACCAATTCTGTCCCCCCCCCCCCCATCATTTTTGTTTTGTAGCATTCTTTATTGTATTCATTCAGTGCAAAAGAAAAATCATAAATCTTCATTTTTATTTGATGTACATAACATATCAGAATGTAAAGAAAAGTATACAGCCTTCAAAAATCCAAAAATACATCATAAGTTATATCGCTAACAATAATAAATCCATGTTTATTATACTCTGCTTTATATAGTGAAATTATGCCGAGGAGCGTCGTGAAGAAAAGAGGATTAGGAAAGAGAAGAAATTCAACAAAATAAAAAAATAGGAAATGACATTTTAAAAGATATATGTGTAAAAGTGATGATAGCAGCAAAAATATGCATTTGAAAAAATAACAGAAAAGGCACCCTTTTCATGTGTTTTGTAAAATTCATGATGATAGGGCACGTATACATCCCTCGTTCAGTATCCCCCCCCCTCTCTCTCTCTCTCTCTCTCTCTCTCTCTGTCTCTCTCTATCTTTCTCCCTCTCTCTCTCTCTCTCTCTCTCTCTCTCATTCTCTTTCTCTTTCTCCCTCTGAATATAGTTACGTTGATTTAATAATATCGAAAAACAGTTTATTTTAATAGAAAAGGGAAATTAAATCATCCTATCTACAAGAAAACTAATAGCAGTATTAATAGTCCGGATATGGGGTATGACTCGAGTTACACCAAAATGCAATCTTTTCACAAATGTTATACCAGTTGTGGAAATGAAAAAGGTAACAATATACAAGTATTATTGTCTTATATTGAAAACATATCTGATCTAAATCAGAAGCATAATATATTCTGTTGGAGAACTAACATGTTTTGTTCTCGCATTTCGGAAACTGTCATCGCACAAAATGGGAGCTCATGCCGATGTTGAAGCCAGCTGGTTGAAGCTGGATATTATACGATTCCATTTTGGTGTAAGAGTTATTTCGGCTATACTTAAATATTGTTTTGCCTGACTCGAATTGCATGATGGCATGGGTCGCTCGACAATATAGACCCCCTTGGTTTGGGGGAATATGTCGTTTTAGGGGATAAATATGGCGGATTTGGGCCGGTGATGAGAGACTGTGTTAGGGAGTATTATTGCTGCGCGTCAGCTCACCTAGTTCAAGGTAAGTGGAGATCAGGAATGGTTTAGAGAACGAATATTATTATACCTATATCAGCTTCGTCATTGCTATGCTTCGAATAAAGGAATAAAATTTGAATCTATACACCTTCCGAAACTTCCTCTTCAAAAAGATTTAAAAACAATGTAACTTATGACCATGTTATTGAAGGCACGCTATACATAAATTTCGATTGAAACACTGCATCGCTCCATCACATTTTTCATTTATTTAAGAAGCGGTACTAAAGAAACTTTGCGAAAAGTGAGATTGAAGTTTAAGGTTGATCAGTTTGTTTTTATTATTCCAGGTTGCGCCAGCGGTAGGTGAAATCCAATCGGAATATGTTTTTACAAGGTTGCTGGCTCCCCAGCCAAATGATGAAAAAGAAATAGGACATATTTGAGACGCACTCCCAAATACGATTCGATCTAATGAAATCAATCAATGGTTGAGTAAATCCTAAACAACGATGCATAAATAGCCGGTCTTTTGCAACTTGATCTCAGCGAAATGGCAGTGTAATTGGTCGGGCGAGTGTCGGGAGACCTTTCATGGAGAGGCCTGGAATGGGACGGGAATGTGTTCGGGTGTAAAGTGATGTGCAGGGATGCTGGCGGTGTCAGTTCATGAGTTGGTTTCTTTGGTTGGAGGCTCAGAAAGAACAGACTTTGTACTATATTCAATTCAATTCATTTCATTTATTTCACATCTCTTAAAACGTATATAACAATATATGTATACAGTCAAAGATAAACAACATAACAAGGGAATAAACAACAAAACAAGAATATATATATGAAAAATAAATGATATAAGAGAAATGAAAATAATGTAATGGCCAGTGACTGATGATGTGGATGATGTAGATTTGTTTTACAAATCGTTTCTGGTTTATTTTTACATGTGTTGTATGAAGGTGTAAATTACACGAAATCAAATTTCTGGAGGATTAACTAACCAAACACTTCCCCGAGAAAATTGAAAATGGGACGACGAAATGATTAAAAATAAAGGGAGAAATGGTCATAAGAAAACAAAAAGAAAAAGGAGAGCAGTTGAATAGAGTGAAATTAAGATTTAAAAAAAAGAAGAGCAAAGTAGTTTATCATAATATTATATGTATTAGGAAGAGTAAAAAGAAATGAAGATGATGCGGGATGACCATAATGCTGGCGTTGATATTGTTGACGATGGTGACGACGATGAGGACGAGCAAGAGCTGAGTGAGGATAATGATAATAATGATGTTGATGATGAAGATGACGATGACGATGATTATGATGATGATGATGATAATGATGATGACAACATTGACGACAACAAGGATGAAGATGACGATACCTACTAAGATACAAACGAATCATAACGACAAGGGATATCTCTCACCTTCGTGGTCAATGAAATAGGTTGTATTTCTCACTCCACCCTGGTTACCATGGTTACCATGGCGGTTCAAGGATGGAGGAGAAGGAGGGGTGATTTGGAATAGGTCTCGCTTCAATCCATGAAGGGAACGTTCAAGGGTAACGAATAGCCGACCGATTATGAAACGAATGCGTGTAATTCGATGTAAATGGTCGAGGGCGAGAGGACCAGATGGACTCAAGAATAGCACCTGATGAGAGATGGGAGCGGATGGAGGCATAGCTGATGGAGAGCAAGATGGGAGATGGAGAGAGAGGGGGAGAGAGCTAGAGAAAGAGAAATTCAGAGAAGACAGGTGAGAGGGAGAGACAAGGAATGAGGTGAACATAGTGAAGATGAGGATGGCAGACCGGCATATCTTTTGCCGAGAGCCGAAAGGGTATTAATATGTTTTATTACAGAATCAATGCTCTTCTGACTCTCAACATTATGTTCATGATTATATATGGGGTAAATTAAGGTCGTATATGAAACCAAGAAGAGCGAATTCATTGTATGGCCTACGACATGGAGACAATGATGAAAGAAAAAGACTAGGAAGAAGGAGCGGGTCAAGATGAAAAGAAGCCCGAAAATGTAAGCAGACATTTGTGGAACATGATGGAAAGACGCATTTTACCTTTATTTATTGACTGCGGAAGACACAATAGCAATCCTAATTCATCCCGTATCCATGGTAACCCCTCGTCGGAGGAGATCCTGAAGAAATTTCAATAAACTCTTTTTAAATGGCATGGACATTTATAACATCTAATTCACGTCTACTGATATTATCAGCCGATTGATGTACAATAAAGAACAAAATATGGGAGGATTATGGTTTTATGGTTTTATTCCTAACACTATCAGGACTATAAATAATTTACTTAACCTTCGTTGTAGGCGGAAAGACCCAAAAGATCAACTGCTCGTGCTGCACGTGTTCGTCAAATTTCAAGACTTAATGTTTCTATTTTGATGGCTTAATTTCGAAGTCCATATAAGAAAATATGTTGCAACTTGTTTGATTGATGCCACATTTAAAGGACTTAATGGTGCTCTGACCCCGGTCCGAAGCTCATAAATTCTCGCTTTATGTCTCCGGTTGTCCCTTGTTATTATTGCAAACGACCATCCAGCTTTCCACCTTGCGTCTGTAGCAGAAGGTTGCGCAAGTATACAGTCGTGATGACACAGTCGCACTTGGAAGTCAATCGTTTATTTCATAACAATGTCGATGATGATAGTTTAAAAGATTGCTCCTTTGCAGCGGAGAGGGCGCCATGAGACCTGTTCTATATAAAGGTACTCTGTGTTCATAGAGATCCTATAATAGACATCATGGGATCTCTGTGGACCTGTCAAGTCTCTGGTGTACAGAACTGCAAGAGCATTGTCCGACGTACGTGACTTATTTTGTTCCGGATGTTTGGGTATCGACTTCCCTTGAGCTGGGTGATGTGCGTACCCACTTGCATTTTAGCATTGGGTGACGAAATCTGGCAATATGGATTTGCATTTTCCATTTACCATATTTAGTAGAGTGTACAATTTCTTATAGATGATTGAAACTTTGTGAAAGAGTTTGCGATTAATAATCTTCAGGAGAAATAAGGGTTAAACAGTTCAAGAAAAAAATAAAACTCCTTTTCTTTGACCACATCAAAGTTCCTTAGACTAAAATAATAAAGTTGGAGAGACTAGATTAAAGAAAAAAAGCCAAGAAATAACTTTGAAGTTAAGTAAAACCTGGAGTGGAGTCACCGTCACTCATGTTGTAAGAATGCATTAAGAGTGTGGGGAAATGTTTTAATCAACCTCAAAACAGACAGACAACTCTTAGTTTCATTAATGTTATATATAAATAAATTATGTTATATTATGTAAAATGACATTTCATTTGAAAAGTGAAACAAAGAGGAGCACTAGTATTCCTTCTTTGAATTCTTCTTTTGGAAATAAAAGGGCAGGAAGCGAATGAAGATTCTGCCTTTGAACGCCATTTTAAGATTTTTTTTTTTCATTCATTCGGCCAGCACAGGAAATGATTCATGGTTTAAAACTGCGTTTCTCAAATTCGTTTACTTTATATGAGCTGGGCTGACTCGCTTATTAGTTTTAATTTATTTACATCAAAGAGACACACTTACTGTTCCTAATCATTTGTCTCTCACTTTATATCTTTCTACAGGAAATCCCGAAATGGCATATCTCCAATCCCTCGTATCCGCGGGTATCATGTACGATGTCACCAAGGCCTGCGGCACAGGCACCATCCTCCAGTGCGGCTGCGATCGGATGTTTGGCCACGACAATCCCGATGTCGAGTGGAAATGGGGCGGTTGTTCGGATAATCTTGAGTACGGGAATCATTTCACGGAAATGTTCATCGATGATTCGATGAGTAAAAAGACGGCCGCTGACCTCATGGCGGTGCAGAATTATAGAGCTGGAAGAAAGGTGGGTATTATTCGAAGTCCCTAAAATTTTTGACTCGGTGGAATATCCAACAAAAGATGGAGACGGCTTTCTCCCCACGCCCTACGTTTAAAGGCCCAGAAGAAAAAAAAACCGACAAACGCTAATATAGGGGATCTACGGCATGCAGGCTGTCCGATGGCATATTTTGTCCCCGTTCGAGGAGGATTCCGACCTACCCTAAGCTCTGTTTTTCACATTTCAAGATACCTCACTGGGTCACTCAACATTTCATTTCAAACTTTAATTTTATTCAATTACCATTTCTGTAATCGGTTACTTTTACAAATACCGTTACTCTAAAGCAATACTGATAACTCAGTACTCTTGGTTCTTTTTGACAAAGAAATAATAGAACATGTTATATCCATGTTTTGTATTAAGTAGTAAATGGGGAAAGTAATGCTTGTAGGAAGCAATTCTATTTTCTCAAAATTTGGTCATAACTTTATAATCTTTCTCCCTCATCTATATACGCACCCCTTTTTTTCCAAAGTATTCCATGTTGTGATGCCTCAACCCTTAAGTTCACAAAACGTCCCACTGACCTGCAATATAGCAGTTGAATAAAATAACAACCAGTGGGGTGATGGATAAGGGACGTTAAACTAACATTATCAAATCAATGAGTTTAGGGAATGCATAAAACTCTAGTGGCACGTCGTGGCGGTATTTGTGTATGTTAAAGGTACAATCAGTGCTTTTCCAGAGACAGAGTTTATTTGATGATATAGAATGATGAAGGGGTGAAGAAGACATTCTTATTGGGAGATAAGAAGTGGGCCATGCGGCATTACTTGCAAATTCCATCTTTATTTTTTTTTTGTATACTTAGCACAAATAAATAACAATTGTGTACCTATCATCCCCCCCCAAAAAAATAAATAAATAAATAAATACATAAATAGAAATAAAATTATATAAAAAATTAATTAATTAATTTGAGAATATTAATAAAGAAATTTAAAAAATAATTAAGCAAACAAAAGCAAACAAAACAAAGCTGAAAATTGGGTGAACAACAGTTGCAAAGATAGCACAGACAGCAAAAAGCTCTAGCCTTTAACATTGTAATTATCAATTTACAAACGTCCTGTGGCAGAAGTCATAATGAATGGGCTAAACAAATATAAATTCTGTCTTTCTGTTTCCTCTGTGATCTTGAAGACTCTGAAAAAGCTGACAACTTTATTAGAAGTTAAGTAAACTTCATTTTAGATTTAGCATTTCAAAAGTGAGCGACCTTCCCTCCTCAGTAGCATAGTATGACCCCCATGTTAGCACTTCATATCCCAGCATCCTCGTGAAATTGTATAGTGTCCCTGAGTGACATCTAATGAAAGGATATCGACAAAGTGAGCAATGGCATGATTTAAACTCATACCTACAAGGATTTTCACGACGATACCTGCGTAGATTCTGATATCTATGGCTCGAATTTCCAGCTACTCTGTCAGGATGACTTTGAGACGTTCTACCGTGAAGGTCACAATGCAAAGTTATACCCCAGTCACATTGAAGAGACGGTCACGAGATCGATAAGTAACAAAGTATGCCATCCCTGAATGGCCAAAGTTTTGTCGGTTATCGGTCGGTCTGGGGTCGGTCTGGCGGTGTGACTGATCTTTTACTAAGAACTCTTTTCGTTTTTCTTCTCTCATTCATATCTTGAAAACCAGACACAAGTATTTGTCAACTACAAATTTAGATTTTATATTGCGAGGATTTTTTTTTTTCAAAGGAAGAAACCATAAATTATCATGATGTGCTCCTCAACGATTATGTATCTAATGGAATCAATTTAATATCACTAGGCTTCCCTTGTTTGTTATTTATCTAGTTTGTTTTGTTTTGTTTTGATTTGATTTGTATATACAGAAGGAAAAAAAATTCCATGAACATAAGTAACAAGGGAATGTCGCTTTAAGGCAACCGTAAATTCCTCCCAATGAGTGTATTGCCTTGGGCGTGCTAAACATGATGACACCGATTTCTCATGTGCTGCAAGTTCATGCACCTTTGTCGAGGTTTCCTCATCTTGTTGAATTGAAGCTCCTCCCTACCTCAGAGAATATTGTTACGACATTAACACTTTGAAACACAAAAGAACGAGCCAGGGTTACGAAAGAGGGGGCGGTATTTCTGGCTCCGGTTCTCTCACACCATTTAACGACCCCCTGAAGATCGATTGACTGGGGTGATACCCAGTTGCTATGGCGACCAAGTCAAGATGGTCCCCAGGTTGAACTGGAGAAACTTTAGAAATACGTTTAGTCATGCAATAAGGTATTTAGGGAGAATGACGTCTTTGTAAATATTACCAGATGGCCTAAGGATGGATGGCCGATGGAAAAGATTGAGGGCATGACGACCAGGTCAATTAGTTTTGGAAATGGACAACATCCAATTTCGCATTCATAACTGGTGCTACTTGTGCGATAAATATCAAAGACGTGACAATGATGACATAACTATAGCCTGCCAATACAGTGTATTCTTACAACAGAATATGTGTTTCCTTTCTTCCGATTCTGTTCTGTTAGAGGAACAGCATGCTTTAACATACGTACGCATAACACTTATGTAAAATAAGGTGCCTTTCCCAAAGTCGTAAGTAGGTCCCTCTCACGCTTTGGTCAAGTTTGGCACAAATTGTGCTCCGAACCCGACCACAAGCTCGCTGGTCAGAAGTCGGAAAGAACTCGGGACGTTCAGCAGAACTCGAAGCAATTCGCCTCGACACCACGAGTGAGTTCGAAAGTACTCGTGAGTCAGTGGGGCTACTCCGAGGTACAATTGGCCATGCCGAGCAACTCTTGATCGCCTCCCTAACTGTTTATATTGAAATAGAAAATAAATAAATAAAATCAATTCAAATTAAATTCTAAAGGCATGACACGAGTTGTCCAGCTCTTGGCCCAACTGTGGAAACAGTAAAGACATTCTCACAAAGCCCACTGTGAACAGGACTTAAATTCTTGTCGTTAGGTGTCAAGTTGGGCGCTTAGCTGGCTCGGTACACCTCCTGTTGAACCCGAGAGGAATCTCGGATGGCTGGTTGCCAGTCTTTTCAGAGCTTCACATTCTGTCCAGCTGTATAATTTCAACAAGAAACACTATTAATATCTGAGCACTTTCATATGTTCAGTATGAGTTCCTACTTGTTATGCCAAAGCTATGCCGAATTATTGTCCGAGTTCTTTACGAGTTTTAGCGAGCTAGATCCGAGTTCAACTTGGCACCCATCATGCCCAAGTTGGCAAAGCGTGAAAATTTAGCGAGCATGCTTTGAACGGAATATCATAAGCGGATAAAAATGTAAACTTATTTTAATTGAAACCTGTACTGCAAATGAACATGATAACCGTAAAAGGATTTGATATAATTGTGGGGGAATTATTGATACACGGAAGTACTACCATTTATCTTCGTGGTGTTAACGATCTTTCTCTTTGTTAGTTTTTATTTTAAGGTACATGACGCAAGATTTCATGTGCTTGCTTCACTTTGGGGTTTCATGTGCATTGAAATTCATTGTCGTTTTCACTTGTTTCGTTTCATTTGTCGTTTTTCAGGTCATCGAAAAGAACATGTCGATCAAGTGCAAGTGCCACGGTGTCTCTGGATCCTGCACGTCAAAGGTTTGTTGGAACGCCATGCCCAAGTTACGTCAGACCAGCGAGTTCCTCTTGAAATCCCACATCCAAGCCTACCATATGATGTATTCGAAACGGAGCCTCAAGTTGCGTCCCCTTCAGGAGCGGAACCGAAACCCTTCCAAAACGGACATCGTGTATCTAACACCGTCCCCTGACTACTGCGAGCCCAACAAGCGGCACGGGTCGCTGGGGACGCACGGACGGCGGTGCAACAAAACGAGCACAGGTGTGAACGGGTGCAGGCTCATGTGTTGTGGGCGCGGCTATCAAACTATGCTAAGGCACGTGACCGAAAGTTGCCATTGTCGATTCCAGTGGTGTTGTTCAGTGGAATGCGAGACTTGCAGTCGTGTGGAAGAGCTACATGTATGTAACTGACGCCACTGGGTAGACCACTGAACGATGAACATTTTACGCAAAATGAATATATTTAAGAATTCTTTAATGAAAAAATTTGATATTATTGCATATCTATATATTTTGGTGCTGTTATTCACTTTTTTGTTTCACATGATATTGTCTTATTTGTTTTACCATATCACAACGGTAGGGGCACACTCATTAATAGCAGATATCTCTTTACATAAAGGTATAATCACGTGATAAGGGATCGCTGCTTGAAAAAAAACAGTGCAAATCAATGTGAATGGCGTAACATATCTATTTAAATGGTGAATGATGAGATAAACAGTTTTATTGAATAACATATAACTAAGCAAGACAGTTTTTAGATGGAAAAAATCTGTAGGCTTCGTTAAAAATCCACTCAAACACTCATGACGCTCTGTTAAGCATTTTGGTTAGTATGAACTTCTGTCAGTAACTTATTCTTGTGCTTTTAATACACAAAAATATAATCAGTATTCTTTGACGATGTTGATAAGAAAATGACGAGGTATGTATATTCACCTGCTGAAATTGAGAAATTGAGATTATCAACAAATTATCAACATATTGAAGAATCACCAATTTGCATAGCGAACCTCTGTTTAACATGTTTAATGTGGAGTTGTTTGCATTTGCAATCACAGTTTATATTTTATCTTATCTAATTACCCTCCTTCTCCATCCCGTGATTCAATATTAATGAGGCCCTCTACGTCAGCATGATTTAAAAGTGGCCTAAAGATTCTCCCACAGTTCCAGTCGTGATGTACTTTCTCCTCGTATACCGAAGTTTGTGTTTTTTTCTTGAGTTCACCTTGCCGTTATATCAAGATAGCCTTCACAAAGTGAAGAACTTGGTTTTATGGGGCGATATGTTCTAACAAATTATTCTAAAAGAATGTAAACAAAGCGTTCTTTTTTCTTTGATTGATTAACACTTCAAAGGATCAGTCCGAGTGTTCCACTGTGACAGAACTGCAATAAAACTTGTATTTCTTTGTTTTCCATGTATGGACGTGTGAGTGTATTTTCTAATATATTTTGAAGTATCTAGAAATGGATGACACTACCAACAGACTCTTGTGTGACGATTATGTGGACGAATGAAATGATAAAATATTGGGGACATACATGCATTAGATTTCCATTGGTTTGCGACCCTATCTCAGTTTAGTTGTGTTACTTTTTGACTCGACAACCTTCTCCTGACACTTCGCACCCTTCTCTCATTCTCCCTGTCGTCTTTTCCTCCTTTCATTTTCTTCTTTCATTGTACACTCTCCCTGTTTTCTTTATATTCTCATCCTATCGTTGTATTTATTTGACTCTTTCTTTCTTCTTTATGCTTCTCTGCAAGTTTTTCTTCACCCTTCGCCCTTCGCACAAACACTCTAAAAACTGCAGTGTTAAATCACCATTTAAAACGGCCGAGGAGTGACCACTTTTTCAAAATGGTAGATTAACACTGAAGATGCTGGCTATAACACTGTGACGATTGTATCCAGCATGTTAAACGTGTTAATCTGTCATTTTGAAAAAGTGGTCACTCCTCTGCCCTTTTAAATGGCGATTTAACACTTTAGATTTTAGAGGCACTTTCTTCCAAATGTTGTTTTCATCGATAAGTTTGTCTTGCCTTTTGTAATTCTTTTTCTTTTCAATCTTCAACTTCTTTCACTGTCATTAATGGTAGTATATGAAAGTTTTATGAGTCATATAAATAATTATATATATATATATATATATATATATATATATATATATCAAATGGCAAAACTCCCGAAGCAGTTCTTTTCACAGTTCCATAAAAAACAATAAAACATGAAAAATGTACTCCTGCATGATAGCAGAAAGAAATGTACAAGAAAATAAATCTTAAAGACCATCGGTGCCTTAACTGCTGCTCTTTCTATTTTTTTGTTTCGATAAATTGTTACGATTAATTAGTTTGATATGAGACTTCATCACCAACAATAAAGTGAGACCTAATGTTTTGTCTGTATTTCGTTAACGCATCAGTCGAAGATTTTTCAAAGTCGATGAAATGTACAAGCTGGTAAGTACACCGGAGTCATCGGACGATGAAATGATTGAAATATCTAGAGAAACTTTGATAGCGTTTCATCAAAAAACAAAATTTTGTCACGAAACGTCAACATTCCTTACCAAATATCCATTATTCCCTGTCAAATTCCGTTTGAGGCAGATGATATTTGTTTTTTCATGCTACGTGCCTTACTCATCACTTTTGACTTTAGGAAAAACTTGAAATCGTGGACGATTTAGCTCGCCAATAAAATTTATCATTTGACTATAGCAATGACGAAAATATATGGTCAGGTTTTATCAAATTCAAGGCAAGGCCCCACGTCTTAAATTTTGAAATAATATTCTTTTTTCACAAGCTTGGCTGTGAAAAAAATGCCCAAGCTCTAAGCTAAGTATCAGAGATATACAATTCTGCTGAAATGATCAAGATTTCGAGTAAAAAGTATCAAAATAAGCATTTTAATAACGAAATATTTTAGTTTGAGAGAGAGACATACATTAATCTGATATTGGGCATGTTGGGAAAGGTATTGGGTATCAGGTTGCTTCAGATAGCTGTAAAACTTTTCAGTCTGCTTCTTTTAATTAAAAGACAATGATTTCAGACAGTAGAGTTTAAAGACCTCCATGTTGGCTTATGTCACGTTTTTTATGAGACTTCCATATTTTTTTTTAATATCCTCTTCCCAAATAGTGGAACCAAACAAAACTTCTTTTTTTTTTAGCTGAGAATCCAATTCAATGACTTTTCGTCTTTGGAACAATAGTTTGGAGGACATTCTGAATAATGTATAAGAGTTGAGCACATAGTAATTATTGTAATGTTTTCGACGCCCTCATTTATGATATTATGCTTGCAATTAATAATTGAAACTACATCTCATGTGGTTGGATTTCGTTTATAGGGAAAGCTTGAATATTTGAGATTTACACTATTTTCACTCGGACATTATATATTGATTTCATACGATATTAAAGGGTATCGGTAAATTTGTGGAGGCTTGATTTAATAAACTGTTGAATTTTGATATCTGTCTTGATAATGATGTTGAGAAGGATAAATAAATAGCCAGGCATAGAAAGGTTTTCAAATATATAATGCTATTATTAAAATATATATGACTGAATACTCCCACGAAAGCGTATGGCCATACGCTTTAGTCTAACACTGAGTCTATGGGGGAAAATGAGTCTGGCATTTCCGGTCACTTGCATATGTTTACTTTTGTGAAGCACATGATGATTTTGAAGTGCTTTTTTTTCCTGGGCTTCATTTTTACACCATATTACATACACTGATGGCATGTAAGGCCAGGCAGCTCAGATTTTATCAAGCCTCTACAAAGTTACCAAATCACTTTAATGAAAGGGCAGAGTCTTCTCCTTTCATTAAATCAGCAGAATATTAAAATATAGATGGAATGTTGGCATGACATTGTGATCTATGTTTGTATTTGTATTCACAGACAAGGATGACGAAATAAAAATGGATCCCGATGCCGCATTTAAATGGAACTTTTGAGGTCGAACGAATGGGTCGTGGTGCGAATCTCAGTCGCGAAAGTGCGTTCGTCTGTTCTCACTTGCTCCCCTTTTCAAGATATCAAATGGCCTCCTTTTTATTCTAATGTCCATATTTTAAATTCACACGTCATCATTTCCTCCATTCTTATACCAACTGATGACGGGGTATAGCAATGATTCGTGACATATAACTAGTGATTGCCTTATTAATTTATATCATTTTCTTAATTATGTGTTCGATGTATTGCGTCTTAAAACTGTTCTTCTTGATAAATTATAACCGACTGCCTTGTTCACTTGGATGAATATATTCAAAGGTTAATAAAATGCTTTTGAATTAAGATATTTCGAAACCTTGTCTGTCAAGTTGTTTTCTTCTTGGTTATTTAGATAATCAATTCTTCTTCTGTATCCTCCTTTTCCTTCTTTGCCTTTCTTTTCCTTCTCCCCCCCCCCCCCCTTTTCTTATACTGCATGTCTTATTATCATTGCGATGACTGCGATTTCGATGGTGATGATGATGATAACGTTGATGATGGTATAATGATCATGATAATAACGCACATTGTAAGAAACTTTTTTTTATAAACATTAGGAGGGCGTATGTGCTACTTACATTAGATATGTTCATGATAACTTTTAGAAAATTTTTATAAATGGCTCGTTCTGATTCTCATTAAGGTACTTTCATGTAAGGACGTCAAGAAAGAATCGTGAGAATGAAATGGCAGAAATCACAATTTTCTGACAATTTTCTTGTCTGTTCATTATTCCGGAATGTTTTTAAAGACCACTTCACTTTATTTTTTGCACAATCTTATTTGTATATCTTATTTGTCAATGATACAGATCACTAAAAAATATCAGTTGAAAATTGGAAATCTTAAGAATTGTATAAATCATCGTCATTTACTTCATTTGAGGGAATGATTAATAATAGAAACTCCCTCGGTTTCCCCAAATAGCCTACTGATTTTGATATAGCAGAAATGTCAGCCATGTTCATTACAGGGGCTAACGGATTCGTTTTCTTCCCCCCCCCCCCTCTCTCTCTCTCTCTCTCTCTCTCTCTCTCTCTCTCTCTCTCTCTCATTTCATTATTGTTATGAATTCAAACACGACATTAAACCCCAAGCATAGCTCTTCAATACATGTAGATCCATAATTATGTTCGTGTCTCTTTTACTATCTACCTTGTAAGCTATTGCTCAAGACACTTGAGAGCTAATAAAGCTGTCGTTTTGACGTACCCATCTTCTCACACTGGAAGCATCAAAACTTTGATAGAGCTGTTGGCGAGACATTTCAGGTATTTATTACATTTTATGTATCCTATCTATAAAACGATCCGTTAGGTTATAGGCCTATGTACTCATCTGCCATCATTCATCCGTTGAGATCCGATATAGTCATCCGATATGAGATGGGTTTGAGTTTCAGGGTAGAAGAAGTCATTGTCTGGGATGTCTTCCTGCTCCTTCACTGCACGCTGAAGAGGGTTGTAACACCGCTTGGCTGGCCATCAATACCCCTTCCCCAGACCCTTCCCTTACCATTGCAAAAAGCTCTTACCAAAATAACTAGAAAATGAGATGCTAACATGTTTTTGTAATACTGGGTTTTTTTTTTTTTTTATTGTTTGGTGTGTGTGTGTGTGTCTTTATTTGGTTTGTCATTATGATTTTAAGATTATACGACTATATATTCTAATACTGGAATACCGATAACCATAAAAAAAAGAAACAAATGTACGATGGAAAGAGGAGTTTTGACAGAAACAATAATAGAAGAAAGATAGAAGGGTACGGAGAAAATGAGAGAGAGAGAGAGAGAGAGAGAGAGAGAGAGAGAACATGGTGAGAGAAAGAGACAGCTGGATAGGCAAAAGACATTGTGAGGATGGGTTGGAAGACTAGAAGAAGAGGGACAGGAGGAGGATAAAGAGACCGGAACGTACAGGAAACTGAAACAAAAGGGTGGAAAATATCCTATCAACGGATGTTTTCGTTTCTTTTTATCTGACATTCATGCATGCTCTAGATATCATTCGATACATGTGGCCATGCTATCTCTATACAATCCTCAATTTTACCATGGCCTCCTCGCATGAGTCCGGTTAGAAAACGAAAAGAAGATATGTTGAGTCGATGACAGATCTCTCAATCATCTCTC